>JARSSU010038436.1:0-28694 GCA_029619165.1 Eurosta solidaginis
ACCGAACATTACATACTCAGCTGCCAAATTACAGCTTGCAAACTTTTAAAATACGTTTTTAGAAGTGGGCGGTGCCATGCCCATTGTCCAAAATTTTACTAATTTTCAATTCTGCGTCATAAAGTCAACCCACTTACCAAGATTAATTAGCTTCATCCGTCTTTGGTAATGAATTATAGCACTTTTTCGGTTTTTCGAAATTTTCGATATCGAAAAAGTGGGCGTGGTTATAGTCCGATTTAGTTCGTTTTAAATAGCGATATGAGACAATTTCATTCAAGATACCTCAAAATTTACTAAAGTTATCGTATTTGCGGACAGACGGACATGGCTAAATGAATTCCTTTTTTCGCACAGATCATTTTGATATATAGAAGTCTATATCTATCTCGATTAGTTTATGCCGTTACGGGGTACCGTTATGCGAACAAAATTGATATACTCTGTGAGCTCTGCTCAGTTGCGTATAACTATGGCTTTCCGAACAATGTACGTGGTGGAGTATATATGGATATAAGTGAAACCAGACAGCCAAAATAAGGCAATATAATGCTTTTTATCAGCACGTGGCCGCAGCCTCTCCAAAATGCAAGCAAAGATATTTCCAGTCACTGTCACTGGTCAGCGCGAACGTATTCACCACGATTGATGGCAGTGAATATCGAAAAAACAATAACCATTATCTTCAAATATGACTTTGAAATCATCACCTTCGTTGGCCCTATCCTTATCCACCCACTGCAGACTTTTTCACGCATCTGAGGGTCATACTGAAATATCCAAGTCTCATCTCCAGTGACTAGCCGTTTGAGCTTTTTGCCAGATTTCACTAAAATTTTGATCACAACACGTTGCTTATAACGTACGTCGCAGATTTTCACTACGCTAATAAAGAAGTTACTTACAAAAAATATGCATTAAACACAAACGAAACGTGCTATTTACATCAACTTCGAACTCTAACTAAAAGGAAGATCACTCCTCTCAGAAAGATGATGACGCACGAAAAAGCGTAGCCAGTTTTTATATTATAACTGAATTCCCAGAACTTAATAGCCACCCCTCGTAGGTGCGTTATCGACGAGGTATAGATGAGATATCGATAACAAACGTTCTCAATGTGTTACTGATTTTCTATCGACGACTTGTCGGTTTGTTCTCGAAAAGTGGTAGATTTTTTGTCGAAAAATTATTTGATAAAATTGAGAAGTGTTCAATTTCTTATGAGAAGCGAATAGTTATTGAAAATTTATCGAAAAGCTATAGTTGGCTATCTAAAATTTATCAATTTTATATTGAAAAAATATCGATTTCTTATGGGAGTGTACCAATTATTTATTGGTGTGTTATCGATTTTTATCAACGACTCCCCGGTTTGTTGAGAAACGCATTTCGATAAAACGGTAGCAATAAAAATCCCGAAACAAACCAATAATTCGAATCGAAAAAAAATAATGAATAAATACCTCGCGCATTTTAACTCCAAGGAGATTACGGCCGAGCTTCTTTTCCAATATGCGTCGTGTCCCAAACTGGAGGGACGGGATATACACGTTGTATGCCGACTTCGAACAGTATCTGCAAGGCATGTGAATTTTCACTGAGAAGCTTTTCAGTGGAGAAATACATTCAGAGTGTTTGCCAAATCACTGCCAAGGGGCAGAGCCGATTAGACAACTTTCTTCTAATTAAACACTTATTCCTAAATTTTTGATGTATCCTTGCGTTCAGCCCAGGACCCTGTTAGGCGAAGCACGCTACACCACACCACGAAATCAAAATCAATTGTTGCCGATAAAAATCCGAAGAAAACAATCTTACTGTCGGAGGACATGTGGATGGAAAGGAACGTTTACTGACTGTAGATACGGGTGCATCTCATTCCATCATTCGAGCGGATTTAGTCAACAAGAAGATAACACCATTGCATGGAGCAAGATTGCGTACAGCCACTGGAGAAGACAGCACGGTTCTAGGAGAAGTATCATGTGAAGTCGCAATTGGGAACGTCACGGTAGTACACAATTTTATAGTGGCAGAGATTGTTGATGAAATCATAATTGGAGTGGACTTCTTAATCGACCAGGGCATCAAGATCGACATGCAAAGCAAGACGATGCGATATAAGAACATGGATGTACCACTTAATTTCGGCTACGAGAGAGGCTACAGCAGTAAACGAGTGCTGGTGGAAGAGAGTCAGCGAATACCACCAAAATCCGAAGCAGTCATCTGGGCAAAGGTTGATGGAGATTGTGGGACAAACAAATTGTGGGTTGTCGAAGCAGCAAACAAATCAGCACTGAACATACTTGTAGGAAAAACCCTGGCTATGACAAAACAAGATGGACGTGTTCCGGTAAGAGTACTCAATGAGTTCAATTCACCACTCAAACTGACTAAAGGAGCTATTTTGGGAAGATGCCAAGAGGCTGAAGTAGTTATTAACTGTGAACAGCTCCAGGAACACGTTTCAGCTAGTAATACTAATCTTTCAAATGACATCACGGCATGGACGCAGGGGCTAGAGGAAGCATATCAGAGTAAGGCAAAACAACTGCTCCTAAAGTACGCGAACATATTTGACCAGGATGGTTCTAAACCAGGCCGCACCAACGTTGTGAAACATCAAATTGACACTGGAGATGCGAGGCCGATCCGTCAAGCTCCACGTAGTGTTCCACTGGCGAAGCGGCAAGTTGTGAGTCAAATTATACAAGAAATGAGCGACAGCGGCGTCATCGAACCATCAGCTAGTCCCTGGAGCTCACCGGTAGTACTTGTAAAGAAGAAGGATGGAAAAATGAGGTTTTGCGTGGACTACCGGAAGTTGAATGACGTTACGAAAAAGGATAGCTACCCATTGCCAAGAATTGACGACACTCTGGACTCGCTCTCTGGTACGAAATGGTTTTCCACACTGGACTTGAAAAGCGGCTACTGGCAAGTGGAGGTAAAGGAGGAAGACAAAGAGAAAACAGCCTTCAGCGTCGGAGATGGTCTTTGGCAATTTACAGTAATGCCCTTTGGACTATGTAATGCACCAGCTACTTTCGAGAGACTCATGGATCAGGTATTGAAAGGACTACATTGGAAAACATGCTTGGTGTACCTGGACGACATCATCGTATTGGGCAAGAATTTCGATGAACATCTTAAGAACTTGGAGGAAGTTTTCCAAAGAATAGCTGGCGCTGGTCTGAAGTTAAGTCCCAAAAAGTGTGCGCTGTTTAAAAAGGAAGTAAATTATTTGGGTCACAAGGTAACGACAGAGGGCATCTGCACTGCGAACGAAAAGATAGAGGCTGTAAAGGATTGGCCAAGACCACAGAACCTACATGAATTAAGAAGTTTCCTTGGGCTGTGCACATATTACCGCCGATTTGTACAAAATTTTTCCAGCGTAGCCCATAGCCTCCATGAGCTTACAAGAAAAAATAAAGCTTTTGAATGGAAGAAGGAGCAAGAAGTGGCTTTCCAAACATTGAAGGAGCGTTTGTGCACTGCCCCAATGTTAGCATATCCGATTCCAGGAGCAACATTTATTCTAGATACAGATGCGAGTGGATATGCTATAGGAGGCGTTTTATCACAACTGGTCGATGGACAGGAGAAGGTAGTTGCATATTACAGCCGTTCGATTGGAAAACCAGAGAGGAACTACTGCGTTACGCGGAGAGAGCTGTTGGCATTGGTAGAGTGCGTTAAACATTTTCACAAATACCTCTACGGCCAGCGATTCCGTGTCAGGACAGATCACGCAGCTTTAAAATGGCTACTGCAGTTCCGTAATCCGGAAGGACAATTGGCACGGTGGATCGAGCGACTACAAAGCTATGACTTTTCCATTGAGCATCGAAAAGGTAGTACCCATGGAAATGCCGATGCAATGTCACGAAGACCATGTAGTTTGGAATGCAAGCACTGTTCAAAAGCCGAGGCTAAAGAAGACATTATAGATGTCCGGCTAATGACTATAACATGTACAGATGAATGGGACAAGGAACAGCTAAGAAAGTGCCAGCTAGAAGATGCAGATCTGTCACGTGTTATGCAAGGGCTCGAACGAAATGAAAGACCAAACAGAGAAGAGATGTCAGCAGAGAGTCCCATTGCGAAGTCATATTGGGCACAGTGGAACAGTTTGGAATTGATATCCGGTTGCCTTCATCGAGTATGGGAGAGTGAGGATGGTAAATACAAGAATAAACTGATAGTTGTTCCCAGAAAGAGGATTCCTGATGTGCTCAGCGAGCTGCATAATGGTCCAAGCGGAGGTCATCTTGGAATCACGAAGACGCTCGAGAAGATTAAACAGAGATTCTATTGGGTTGGTTGCCGTCAGTCGGTCACTGAGTGGATTGCGAACTGCGAGGTTTGCAGCAGAGCGAAAGGGCCCAGAACACGAAGTCATGGCCAGATGAAGCAATATAACTCAGGTGCGCCATTTGAAAGGATCGCTATGGATGTCGCCGGTCCATTTCCTACTAGCAACGGCGGAAACAAATATGTACTGGTAGTTATGGATTATTTCAGCAAATGGCCAGAGGTATACCCAATCCCAAATCAAGAAGCGGAAACGGTAGCAGAAGTGTTTTATAAACAATTGGGTTGCAAGGTATGGTGTACCAATGGAGTTACATTCTGACCAAGGCAGGAATTTCGAATCAGCTGTGTTCCAGGAAATGTGTAAGTCATTGGGCATTCGAAAAACACGGACAACTGCATTGCATCCTCAATCCGATGGTATGGTAGAACGATTCAATAGAACATTGGAGGAGCACTTAAGGAAAGTAGTGGACAAGTACCATAAAGAATGGGATACCCGCATACCATTATTCTTGATGGCTTACCGATCAGCAGTGCATGAGACAACGGGCCAAACCCCTGCAAAAGTAATTTTTGGCAATGACCTTAGACTGCCAGCTGATTTGAAGTTTGGGATAGATGCCAATGCGGAGAGAAATGTCAGGAAATCCACTAGTGATTTGGAAGAAGAGCTAAGAGAAATACATGATCTGATAAGGCAACGAACAAAGATTATGAGTGACAAGATGAAAGCCAGATATGATAAAGCAATTAATTCAGAAGGTTTTCAGGAAGGAGATTTGGTGCTGTTATACAACCCACAACGTAAAAAAGGTTTGTCCCCGAAATTGCAGTGTAATTGGGAAGGCCCATACAAAGTTGTAAAACGGATCAACGATGTAGTGTACCGCATACAAACCATCGGTAAACCACGAACCAAAATGAAGGTGGTCCATTTGGAAAGGCTAGCAACGTTTAGATCGAGAGATTTGTCTGATCGGGACGATCAGACTTAGTGGAGGGCAGTGTCACGGATATTAGCATCACTAAATTATCCCTCACTAAGGCGATGCTAAGGCCATGCCAAGCAGTATTTACGTATAATTAAATCAGTATACACATATATAAGGCAGCCCAGAGAGATGTCACACACCGATGAATTTACTTATACGCTTATGTGTGTGCGGGAGACTGTAAACTACAAACACATGCATATACCTTATCTGAGTTGTCACAAGAGTGAGCAATAATTTGTGCACGTAGTTGTGGCTGGCGATTTTGTAGCCGAAACAACTAGTAAGTTCTGGAAATCGAAGAGCCTAGAAGTATGCAGCGTAAACTATAAAAGCGGCGCCAGCGAGTAAGAAGTAATTCAGTTTGATTTGAGTTGTCAGCAGTTACGACTAAGACGATATCTAGCGAGCAATACCAGTATTATTTTGATAGTGGAGTTTCATTTGAGCTATCAGTTTGGTTATTAAGCTATTCGTTGCACAGTTTGAGTGTTATTGTGAAGTATTTTAATAAAGGCCATTTTTCCATTATTCAATATTGGAGTTATTTATTCAACAGTTTAGCGATACGAACCTAGCAAAAGGGGCAAATAAGAGGATTTGCAGAAAATTCGTTACAATATTATTGAGGAGCATATTAGTGCGAAGTGGATTAAACCCAAACAGCAAAAATTGTATTTTACTCTAAACAGGATTCCCAGAGTAGTGATTAGTATCAACGGGACTCACGTTCGCATAATTTCACCTTTTTTGGTTGCATCCGAACTGCGGCCAGCCTCGTCCAACTTCAGAATGTCGCTCCATAAAGTCAAAAAGTTATTTAACGTTGTTTTTTCTATTAATGTGTACAAAATTGTAGATTTTTGTTTGATTAAAAAGGTTTAACTACCGCCTTTAAATTTTTTGTTTTTTTCGGTAACGTTTTATGAGACCGTGCACCATCTAACTCTTATCAAAGGTGGTATCAAAAGACGCGTTTCGATCTCCGTTTTTAGGATTAGAAAGTCGAAATTTAAAATTTATTTCTGTCGAAAAATATTCACAAAAACCACAAAATGGCCCCGAGAGGGCCCAAAATATCCATAGATCCATAGTTTTTTTTGTACTGAACATCTTTCTGCGTGGCGGCCTTCGGTCGCGATTTGTAAAAATAACCCTGCCTCGATCCACTTCCACTGTTGTTTCGGGATCCTGCCATCTGCACTGCTCTCGTCTATAATGCCAATGATCTGCCGACACTTGGCAATTACGGCGAAAGACCGCGTCCAGCCTCCCTGCCTCTTGGCCTTTTCGGTGCCGTGGGGTTGGATTCATCCATGTACCGCTGGCGTTTCGAGGTTTCATCACTATCGGCTAAACTTTTAAAATTACTTGAACTAAAAATTAAAATAAATAATAGTTTAAAAAAACTAAAAAACACGCTTTATAGCTAACCGAACTAAAAAATAGAAAATAATTTTCATTAAAAAGAGTTTATATAACAGTAGTAGAAGGTCAAACAATCATTATAGTTAATCACCTCAAAATAGAATTATAATAAAATTTAAGTTATTAACAGAATAATTTAATGCACAGTAAAAAGCGTGGGGTGCTTGATATTGAATGTTACAATCATTCTATTGGCAACTATCTGAGAGGAAAGATATGAAATGTAGTCAAATGCACACCACGCTTTTTCATATGAATTAAATTATCGCTTAATACTTAAATTTTATACAATTTTATTTTTAGGTGATTAACTATAAATGATGTGTTTGACTTCTACTACTGTTTATATAACTCTTTTTAATTGAAATGTATTTTCTATTTTTTAGTTCGGTTAGCTATAAAGCGTGTTTTTAGTTTTATTAAACTATTATTTATTGAAAAAGTAGGTTTATTAAAGGCAGCGTTGCCAAACTAAAGACAAGTAATTACAAATTATCTGGCTCACAAATTGAACCAGACTTCTATCTGGATTTATCTGCTCAAATCGTCGTTATTGCATTTACATGCAAAATTATTTATCTGGCTCAGGAGTTTGCCACCGGATGATGCCAGCTGTTTCTGCCTTCAGTGGGAGATACCGATAACAAGTAGTCGAAAATTATCGAAACGACGACAGTAGTACGTTCCATTGAGACTTGAGTGAGATACGGATAGAAATTTAACATGCAAATGGAACAACAACGTTGTGATCCTGATATTTATCTGGTTCAATTTCTGATCCGTATAGCAGTTCTGTTCGTTTCGTTTCTGTAGTAGTTTTTTTGACAGCTAACAACTTTTGAGTTGGTAGCACTCATGGCTAAACTATATGGTTGGCTCATCTCTACAGCAATAACATACCTTTGTTCACATTGCCAAAATTAGCGTGTTGGTGTTAGACGAATGGAATGGAATGAAAACATAAAAACTTAGCAGCATTTGTAAGTAGTAAGAAAATGTTGTAAATTCGTTGGTTTCTTTTTAAGTTTGTCATCTCCTTCTGACACATCCCTACTCCAGGAAATGAAAAAAATAAATCAGCTGGTGAGATGAGCCAACCATATAATTGAGCCATAGTAGCACTGAACATGTACATTTATGTATACATAAAGATCTCGCCATCATTGTAAACTTTACCAAGTAGCGCAACTAACAGCTGAGCTCTCAAAATTTGCACACACACACACAACATCACTAATGGCCATATTACGGAAATCTTAGGGAAATTGAAGTTAAATTTTTAAGCAGACATAAAATGTTATAATTTTGGAAGTATATAGCATCTAGGACACCTTAATTGCAGTAATTGGAAGAAAATGTTTTGCTTATACTCAAGTATTTAATTATATTTTCTAAATTTATCTTTAATATTGATACAATGATTGATCCAATGCAACTCTGGTCTTCCTACTGTTCTTCATTCCACTCCATTCGAGTGCCTATTTTCACGGCCTGCGAGTGCCTTCCACTCTATTCGCAACATAACCTCGAATTAAGCTGCCAAACTATATAGTAAACATGCTCGCCATATTTAAAAGCAAACACACTGAAAGAGTAACAACTTGAAGATGATGTAAGGAAAATAAATAGTTTGCTTACGTGCGAAACTATTTAAAATGTTAATAATTCTATCAGTATCTTAAAATTTTGTTTCACGTTTCTTCTTATTTTCTACAAAACAGATGTTTTATATTAGTGCTGCCAGCGCTCATAAAGTTGATCCAGATCGTTCCAATGAGATTTGAGCCAGAGCCAGAGCTCGATAAACAATGGAACGGCCCTAGTATCGTACGAAAGCATCGCTACTTTCTGAATTTCTAGCATTTGTACACAGTATCATTCATTGTTTACTACAGGCATGCTTAACCAACGAACCGATATCATTTCGTTACGATAATTAACGTTAATAAACGAAACAAAGTCATTTCGTTTCGTTTATTAACGTTAAGAACGTCAAATTAACGAAATGATTTCGTTTCGTTTTCTGCCGTATCAAAACGGAATCAAATCGTTTATGTGATTATTAATTTCAAACTATGCTGGCAAAGCTGATTGATGGCGGAGTCATTAAAGGTGAAAGCATTAGCCAAGCTGATTGCAACTTTTCTCATGAATTTTGACAGTATGAACATTTCTCAGAGTGTTTTTGACATTACCACTAACGAATTACACAAACAAATTATATGGAGTTTGTGTGTGTATGTGCGCTCATTGTTACCACCTTACGGCTTCACCATGGCTATAGCATTGCCAGCACAATTCAACATAAGTATCACGTTTTTGTTAACGTTTTTAACGTTAACGAAAGCTTTTCGTTTCGGTTAAAAACGAGATACAATTTATCTTGATAATTTCTTTATCGATAATATTTCGAAGTGTTTCAACGGAAACGGTGGAAATTTTTTGATAAACGATTAGCTTAACGTTAAGGTGCATCCCTGGTTTACTATATAGTTTGGCAGCTTAAATAGAGCCTATGTTGCGAATAGAGTGGAAGGCAGTGGACTAGGCAGTCGAATGTCATATAATGAAGAATTGATGTTCGGAGTTTTTTCAAAATTTGCCCGAAATCCTGAATCACAAAAGGGAGGCAGTTAAGTACGAAAATGAAAAAATGTAGTTAGGGTTTGCTCCTTTTTTAGCAGGAGATTTTCATTTAAAAATGTAATGTACAAATCAATGTTCATTCTATTACTTTTTTAGCAGGAGATTTTCATTTTAAAAATGTAATATATACATAACCAATGTTCCTTCTATTACTCATTTTATCTATGGAGCTTCACATGCACTTTATAAAAACGTGCTTTTTATTTGTACGAACTTATTCCCTCAACGAAAATAATTGAAACACGTATTAATGTAAGCATTAATCATGTTTTCTTACTTCTTAAATGTTCTTCTTAAATATTATAAATGTGTTAAAATAGCAGGACTAAAATAATATTGACAAATCTGATATGCCAAACTAATTTTATATAATAAAAATGATTTCATAAATTGCATGCATTTTATACATATGCATTATATTTTAAATTTTCTCTAGCTATTCGTTTTGGGCTGACTAAATTTTGCTTATGCATAACTTTCTTTGGCTATATAAGCTAACAATTCCAGGGGCCGTTTTCACCATCTTCGGTGAACGCTAACAAACACTTTATTTGAAAGAAATCGTTCAGTGATTCGTCAAATAAGGGTTACTTTAAATAACGGACGTTAAAAGTTCCCCTGTCACATGAGGAAAAATGAAATACAACTATTTTTATAACATGAAGATAGATAGAAAATTTATTGGGGATTGCACTACGACCGTTGATTTATTGTGTCCTCATCAGATTGCGTCGCGTTCCAGGAGGATATGTTCCATCGTCTCTCCTGATCGATCACGAAATCGACATGAATACAAAATTATGCTTTTTATTTAGTTGAACGGCGACAGAAAATCGGTCTAAAATACAAGAAACTTCAAGAAGAACGTAAGTTTTTTATTATTTGTGTGTTGCTTTGACGTTGGCATTGCGTTGCAATTAAGCACGTGTATTCAAAGTCACATGTAGACGCAACGCAAGTGCCAAAACGACGCAAAAGTCACCTTAAGCGTATTTGCTTTAGGTGTTATTTTATCAATATTAATTAAAAATGTTAGATCTCCTAAAAGTTGAACTTAGGCAAGAATCACAAGAGGCGTAGCTTCGTAGACGCCTGCAAAATATGGCATGCAGCTAAGATCTCTCTACACCTTAAGATTGCTTATGCTGTGCCTAATACGGGTCCATGAAGCTACGCCTCGTGTCCATCTTCTCTTAGATTATTGCCCCTATTACGGTATACAACTCAACTTAGTTTGGGTTGTTATTAAAACAACTCAACTTTCAGACAACTCAACTCCTGTTTGGTATTACGAATTACAACTTATTTCAGTTGAAGTTGAATTGGTGCTGCCAAGCTAAGAAAGTGATGATTTGACAGATAAATGAACAGCTGAGCAATTTGTGGCTAAAATTTAAACATTTGCAAGTGATTCTTTATTAATAACAAAATGGATATTAGCATAGAATTTTTTATAACGACGAAAATGTTAATGACAAATGCGTCAAATGCGTAATGTTGCGAATAAGAAAACATTTACGCGATCACTCCAATCCCTTGGAATTACCAAGCACCAAGTAGGAACACGTCTAAAAAGTGACAATTGATAAGATTCTAATGTAGTTATTTTGCATATTTGTAAGCTATTTGCTGTTAAGTAAGGAATCACCATCGGTCGCGATTTGTAAAAATAACCCTGGGTGGGTCCAACGCCTTTCTGCATTAGTATGTACAATGTACAACAAATCTGGCAAAATACAACAACGACATGAAATTGTGAACCGAAATGATATGATAGAAATTAAATATTAAATTTTTGTTTTCGGATTGTATAATTGGAGGTCGAAAGGTGTCTTTTGATACCAACTTTGAAAATATTTGTTAAAAATTAGGTGGTGAACCGTCTTGTAAAACGTTACCTTTTTCAAAACAACAGCAAAATTGTATGAGACAACTGCTAATAATCAGTTGTAAGATTTTGACGTCTTTGACAACTACACCAGCACAAGGTTGTAAACGGTAATGCTACAAAAAGTTGTTAGACTAGACAACTCAACCGACATTTTTTTTGACAGGTTGAGTTGTAATCTGTAATACCAAATTGCGAAATTTCAACTCAACCAGAGTTGAGTTGTAAACGGTAATAGGGGCATATATTTCAAAGACATTTTTTAGCTTTAAACTTTGTTCATAAAATTCATGTACATGTCTCCTACTATGGCAGTCGCTTGCATACTACTATTTCATTATTTTAAAAAAAATTAAGATCGAAAAATGCAACCTTACCAAGTCCATTCTCAAACACGGTTGCCACACCATGTTGTCATTTGAGACCAAAATTTATCGAAAAAAGGACCATACCTCAAAAAAAGGACCAAATTTTAGTTTTATTTTATTGGTATACAAACAATTCGGCAAGTTACTAGAGTATCGTATTTGTTGTAAAAAGCGAAAATTTTAGGATGTTTCAGGGGTGTCCTATATAAAATTTTAATAAAGGAGACACTTGGCTTTAGTTCAAACTGCACAAACAAAAATAAAGTGTACCTTTAGGTATCACATTTTCAAATTTTTAGGATAAGACTATGTCTTTCACCAATCTAACGTTGTGAACCTAGTTTTGCTTGATTGCAATGAAATAAAATGTATAGCGGAGTTAGGTTTTAGTAAGGAACGGTTAAAAAATTTGCGTTGTGGCAAACTCAATAAATCGTAAACGAAACTAAGCAATTGTGTTTATGCTATTTTTATATATGCTTTCATTTCATTCACAGTTTAAACTTCGTACCAGAGCCTAGATTCAGTATGTGTTTTGAACTCAGACTGAAAATGAAGCGTCTTAAAAGTTTCAACTGTATAATAATTGAATACCGATCGAAATATCTAAACACAAAAACAAGTATTTTCTGCGTTGTTTCATCAAAAATTAATGACAATGTGTTTGTCCGAACATTCAACACTTCATTTTTAATGCCTCGCCTAAATTATCTCCCAAGTGAAATGTCATTGTTCTGCTACATTTTATTGATAGAGCAATTTTCGTGGCAAGAATTCCATTGGAGTAAATTGAAAATTATATATGGGTAATAGATTTGCGGCAATTTTTTTAGCAGTGTTTTGAAATTCAGTTTCAGTAAAAAGAAATAAAATTACCAAAACCGTGCCGAGAAAGAACCAAAATTGAGAAAAAGGGACCAGCGGACCATATAGGGTTGGAAGTGAATGGACTGAAGTCGCAAAAGTGTTCTCAAATGCAAGCTTCCACATCAAATACATAAACATATAAGTACTTCGACATTACGAAATACCATTGTTTACTATATAGTTTTGGCAGCTTAAATAGAGGTTATGTTGCGAATAGAGTGGAAGACAGTGGACTAGGCAGTCGAATGTCATATAATGAAGGAATGGTCTTCGGAGTTTTTTCAAAGTAAAAAAAAATGATAACAGCTTTAATATAAATAAAACTATTGTTTTAATAACAACAAACCCGCCTTATATATTCTATATACATAAATTCGTCAGGATTATCTCACTTTAAAATTTGAGTTAAATAATGTAAAGTTTTTTTTTGAACTGAGTCGAGAACTGTGCGTGTGAATGTGCGAATTTTCACCGATCAGCTGTTAGTTGCGCTACTTGGTAAAATTTACAATGCGAAATACATTATCGCGTTGTGAGGCTAAGCATTTTTGCATAAAAGCTTTTTGACCACCACAATACCACAGATTAAGTATAAAATTTCAGAAAATAATACATTTTTTCGAAAAATCACACAGAATATCCGCAGTCATTGGTTACGAATTTAGAAACAATGAGAATGGCAAATACGAACGTGTATAAAATGTAATGTCAAAACGTATATGCACATGGTTGTATTTATATGCACGAAAATATCTTAAAAACGCATAAATTGTTACAGTAAAGGTCAAAAATAAATGATAAAAACTTTAATATAAATAAAAAGATTATTTTATTAACAACAAAAACGCCTTATATATTCTATATATATATCAATTGGTAAGGATTATCTCACTTTAAAATTTAAGCTAAATAATCTAATGTTTTTTTTTGAAACTGAGTCGAGAACTGTGCGTGTGAATGTGCGATCAGCTGTTAGTTGCGCTACTAGGTAAATTTACTATGGTATCATTTCATCTCTAAAACAATATGCATTATTGTTTACTAATAGTTTGACAGCTAAAATAGAGGTTTTTGCGAATAGAGTGGAAGGCAGTGGACTAGGCAGTCGAATGTCTATAATGAAGGAATGGTGTTCGGAGTTTTTCAAAGTTAAAAAAAAATGATAAAAGCTTTATTTAAATAAAACTATTGTTTTAATAACAACAAAAACGCCTTTTATATTGTATATTCATAAATTCGTAATGATTAGCTCACTTTAAAATTTGAGTAAATATCTAAAGTTTTTTTTTGAAACTGTGTCGAGAACTTGTGCGTGTGAATGTGCGAATTTTTCACCGATCAGCTGTTAGTTGCGCTACTTGGTAAAATTTCAATGATATGCATGGCGTTTTTAGGCTTAAACTCTGGTAACTGTATGCTTTTAAAGAAATATGACTGCGGAAATGGGATCAACTGATAAACACTTTGATTGCTTATGTCGAACTTGTATGATTGATGTAAGTTCCTCTGAAGACAACGCTGCGCCAGGACAACAATGGAAATCCATCTTTGACGAAATTGAGAAATATGGCGGTTTGCAAATATCCGGATTACTATCCAGTACAGTGCCGCAAATAAGTGAAGTTCAGCTAAGTGATGGGTTGTCAAAGAAAATTTGTAGTAAATGCCTACAGCAATTAGTATGCGCCTACCGGTTCCAACAAATGTGCGTACAGTCCGAAAAATCAATGCGTGAATTGTTGGTTTCTAAAAAATGGGCCAGCATGGACGTGTCAGTCATAGATACAGTAATTCAAGACGAAAGACTAAGTAATAACAGAGTTCTTTCACACAAGCACCATTTACTGAACCAAAAGAGAAGTTAAATAAGCCGGAAGCAGTACAATCAAATACTTCTGATCATATAGACAACATCGATCAGGCACTGTATCACTGTAGAAATTCACAAGGCGAGTTATGCGAATTTATCAAAATGAATCAATTCATGATAATAATCCAACATTGTGTATAGCGATGAAGATGTTTTTTCGACACAAGCACCATTTACAGAACCAAAGGAGCAGGTAACTAAGCCGGAAGCAGTACAATCAAATACTTCTGATCATATAGAAAACATCGATCAGGCACTCGATCACTGTAGAAATTCACAAGGCGATTTATGCGAATTTATCAAAAATGAGTCCATTCATGATAATGAATCCAACATTGTGTATAGCGATGATGATACTAGACATTCAACACTATCTGGGAAAAACTCTAAAGATTCGCAAAGCGAGTCAAGCCCATCGATCGAAAATGAGCACACTAAAGGCGATGATCCACACATTGAGTATAGCGATGGTGACACAATACATTCAACAATTTTTGTGAAGCATGATGCAATTTCCATAGAACCCGAGGAAATACAAATAAATATGATGTAAGTTAGGAGTGTTCGAGAAGCCAAATAATTACAGCAGTATTGCTTCAATGTGACTTAAACGGGGCATAGATAAGAATATCGGTTTAACAACATGTTTATACTCTTTCGCTGCACAATTGTTCATCCGTTTGTGACTTCATTCGTTACTGTTCTTGGGCGAGTGAATATGTATTGCGGGAAAATGGGAATGTTTTTGTTGTTTTATTAACGATAAAAACACTCCCTGTAGGCTTTTGAGGAGTGTTATCGATGTTGATGGTACTTTGCCGGATATTGATCCGGTACGTTCCGGTAACAAAGCACCTTTAAGGTACTATCCCAAGCATCTCGGGACTGATTTATATGGCCACATTAAACTTCTAGGCCATCTCGCCCTCTCCGCCCCCTAGTTCCATGAGGAACTTGGTGTCGCTAGAGCCTCTGCTGTTAAGGAATTATGATTCGCCACGCGTAGGTGAAGTTTTCAATTGGGTTGGAGAACCTATATGTTGCGCCTGGTACCTCTTGAGAGGGTTGAGCTACACAACCCCTTGAATCAATACGACAGGAAAACATACCGCGGGTATATTCTAAGCCTCCTATTCCCCGGGAGGGGGAATGGGATCAGACGTTCATTCGCACCTGTGAGTAAATCAAGAAACAAATTATCATGGGTGGGTCTAGTTCTGGTATGTAGATGGAAATTATATCTGAGCAAAACACCTTACTACAAAATTGCAACCACATGAATATTTTCCACTTTTGCAAATATCTATTGACCGAAATACAACTTTTATTTGTATTCATGAGTTCAAAGCACGTCTTGACACACACACCAACACAGATATTTTTCTACCTGTTTCAGAAGTTATTTTATTCATTACTTACATTATTGGGCGCTCAAGTAAAGAATTACCTTTATATTTTAATTGCCTGCCGTAAGAGGCGACGAAAATACCCAAATGACTTAAGAGGTTGTGTTGTACAAATCAACCCCACTTACCCGTGGCTAATGTTGTTTCTTTAGCTCTGGCGACCCCAAGTTAATCCTGGAACTAGGGTCGGGCTTATATTTTAATGGTGCTTGTTACCGGAAAGTACCGGATCTACAACCGGCAATGGACCATCAACATTCGGGAAGGTTCTTTATCGCAAACAACACATAAAATCATGCCGAAAACTAATCAAAGATCGTCATATCAGAAATGGCAAAATGCAGCAAACAAGGTAGTGGAGAAAACTTGGCCACGCTCGCGCAACAGATTGCAAGAAACAGCGCCATACACTTTGCAATCCATTTAAAGAGAAACAAATTGCATAAATATGTTAATTCGTCTGTGCCCCAATTACTTGACTATATTTTTGTGTTCCAATGAAGCGTGATCTGGAAACGGATATAGAAATTTAACATGCAACTGCAAGAACAATGTGATCCATATGGATGAATTTGTTCGATTTGCATGTTAAATTTTTATCAGTATCTGGATAACTCTTCATTGGAATGCGAGGTATATTACTTATGCTCGAGCAGATAATGTGCTGCAATGGCGCGGTGAGTTGATAGCATTGATGATGATGCGATATCTACAACTCGACACAAGTAGAGCTAGCATACTACATATATACTTAGCCATGTATGAATTTATTATTCTTCATAGCTCGTCGCTCCACAACTGCCATCTATGTAAAAAATCGTTTTAAGAAGCTTAACAATTTAAACAAACATTTGAAGCGTCATAAAACCCGCAGTGAGCAAAGACCCAAAAGATTTACGGCGCAGTAGTCGTTTTCAAAAAAAGGAATCGCAACAAAATCGATCTACAGGTAACCTACGTCGTCATATGCGTACTCATACCGGCGAAAGACCATTCAAATGCAAAGTATTGTCAACGAGCATTCCATTCAAAAAGTCATATGGCCAAACATTTACGTACTCATCTGGGTGTTAATTTTCACAGATGTAAGTTTTGCCCCTTGACTTTTCCTTCAAGTTCGGAGCAACGTTACACTTAACTACGCATATAGGCGAAGATCCCAGAGACGTGTGTGGAAAATATGAGGGCTTTAAGGGATGAAGAGGATAAATTGAAAAAGCAACAATTGAAAAGAAAGCAACAGAGTAAGAATATACCATACCATCAAAATAACTTGTAACACTTTGATATAAAATTTGGGTTAATATCATATATTTTCAAATTAACTCTGGGACCGTATCCTGTTATACGAACCGTAATCGAATTAAATTTTTCAATTACAACAGCAGCGGAATAGTGATTGGGATTGAGGTAATACGTGAAATATAGGTCGCAAGTACTTATTAGATTCATAATGTATTATCAGCTTAACACGTTCATATTTATCACTTGAGTGAAATTGGGTTTTTTATCCGTGATTGTTTAACACGATACGGGCCCTGAGTTAATTTTAAAATTCTTCAAAGTTCAGTGGCCCATAATTATAGTCAAAATAAATTAGGGGTATTCTTTACTTTAGCTCACAACTGCTAAAACTCTCCAAAAATATCGGGAGAGTGTCACAAACACGGTCTTTAGACCCAGATCACGAATGCGAAGCGAAATCAAAACTTTGTCGTGGATATTTGCAAACAAAATTGAAGATTTTTCATGTGGTTGTTGTAATTTTGAAGACTTTGGGGTACCACAGAAAAAGTGTTTTGCGCGGATATAGTTTTGGTCTCCAAACCGTGTTGACCACCCAGGGTATTTTTTATAGCGCGGCTGAAGGCCGCCACCCGAAAATGTTCTGCGCAAAAATACTATGGATACCACCCCCGTTTCGAGCGCTCCGGGTCATTTTGTTTCGGTTTTTGAAATTCTTTTGACAGAATAAAGTTTGATTTCCGCTTCGGATTAGTGGTCCTGGGATCAAAACGCGTCTTGTGACACCTCTCCCGATATTTTTGGAAGAGTTTTAGCAGTTGTGAGCTAAAGTAAAGAATTACCAAATTAGGTTCTAACTTTAGTTGTCTTTTTCGCAAGGTAGCTTATAGGAAGTTTAAATTTTAAACCCTCGTGAGAAGCTAACTTGAGCTAAAAAGCTTACTTGTCGTTCTGTAAATGGATCTTAGAGTGTAAACCAATTAAGTGATCTGCATATAATTTGTATGGCAGGCAAATTACGACTTGAAATTTTCATTGAAATCATATAAAGTAAACTCACTGCGGCCGCCGTGTTGTGATGGTAACGTGCTCGGCCATCCACACCGAAGGTCCTGGGTTCACGCCCCTCGAAAAGCAACATCAAAATTTTGAAACATGTTTTTTCAATTAGAAGAACATTTTTCTATGCGGGGTCGCCCCTCGGCAGGGTTTGGCAAGCACTCCGAGTGTTTTTTCTGCCATTAAAAGCTCTCAGTGAAAACTCATCTGCCTTGCAGATGCCGTCCGGAGTTGGAATAAAACAAATAGGTTTCGCCAATTTGTAGGAAAAATTTAAAGGATCACGACACAAATGGAAGAGAAGCTCGGCCTAAAAACTCTTCGGAGGTTATCGAACCTTACGACTTATACACGACTTCTTGGAACTTACGTTTTTTTTTAATTATTCAGGTGCGTTATTTGTGGCAAACATTTTATATATAAAAAGGATTTAAAAAAACATCAACAGGCCGTTCATATTGGCGAAAAGCCCCATAAATGTGAATTATGTGAGAAGCGGTAAGCTATAATAATAGAAACTCTATCTGAAAAAATATATCTGTAAGTGTATTTCAATTTTACATTTTGTCTTAAGCTTTGCACTTATCGTACATTTACGCACCCATATGCGTATTCACACCGGTGAAAAACCATACAAATGCAAATACTGCGAAAGAGCATTTACACGACATAATGCAATGGTGGAACATTTACGTTTGCACCTGGGTAAAAATGTTCATAGATGTGAGTTTTGTCCCTTAGCTTTTCCCTCAGCTTCGGAGCGACGTTTACACTCAATCACGCATAAAGGCAATGATGCAGAGACGCGTGAGCGAAACTTGGTAGCCTTAAGGGAAGAAGAGGCGAAATTAAAAAAAGAATTAGGAGTTAATCCGAAAAGGTAAGAATATAGTATGACATTCCCAAATTTTTTATCAAAACGGCAAATAGCACAGCTTCGGCTATTGTAAGCACACTTAAATGCTATTATCGTTCAAATCGCCGAACTGTCGAGTAAATAACTCAAACATTCTGTATAGCAAAATGATCTTAATTACAACACTACTAAGGTAGTAGTACTTCACAAATCGATTACTCGCTTACTTCACTTACAACGTTTAGAACCAAACTAATTGATTATTCTTAAACTTGCGCTGATTTTATACTCTCAGTTGCCTCTTTGGCCTATTTCTCATAGGGTCTGTCTTTTTATTTCTCATTCTGTGTCTCATATTCACGTTTGTATTCTAGTTATATGTGTGTAGTAGTAGTAGTATAGTTTATTTTCAACCATCAAAAGATCATACATTTGTAAGATAATGAACAAACATTAAAGACTTAAAAATAGTTTAAAATAAACTAAAATTATGGCAGTAACAAGCGTGTTGATTTCCACACTATAATTGACTAAACTTATTTGACATAAACAGCTTACGAAATTCATTTAAAATGAAATCTCTATACTTCAAGCTGGTGCAGATACTTAAACAAATTAACATAATCTCTACCATTAAGGATGTTTACCACACTTGCCAGGTCCAAAACTTTTTCACCAAAACTAGCCAACCGGAAATCATTGTAGGCCGGGCAAACACCGATAAAGTGGTGAACACTTTCATCATCGCCTAGGTTACATACTGGACATTTTGCAGTTGTTGTACTTTCTTGAAAGATCTCTCACTAAGATTCGTCGTCAAAATATGTAACGCTCATGGGAGCCAAGTAAGAGTAAAGATCATGTGTGGTAGAGCCTTGAGTGCGATCCACATATAGTTTAAACTCTTTATCGACTAGCTTACTAAGCAACAAAGAAGTGAAGTCTTTAAGGAAGCAGGAGAAAAATCGGTTAGTGGTTCTAAGCCCGCTCTGAGTGATAGCTGTTTCCAATTTTTAACCCAGGGTGCATCTTGCCGTATGCTTTCCTCAGCAAGTATACGTGGGAGCCTATTCGAAGGAAAACTAAGAAAACGTACTATAATTAACATGTGCGCCCGAAGTGTGTTGAAGAACTGGGGAACTATACCCGTTTCTAAATGCAACATATAGTTAGGTGTGTTCGCAGCAAGAAAATAGCTTCTTTATGAAGGAACGTAAGAGTTTTTCTACCTGTTCATGATGGTCCCCATCCCACACATGCGCGCCATAAAACATTATTGATCTTGCGGCAGCATCAAAGATTTTGATTTTTTTTCGAAATACAGATTCGAGGGTTATTTAAATAACTCAACCATGTATGTATATCCTCAGGGAGTGTGCTGGTATGGACGATACTTAACGTTGAAAAACCATATTGTGGGGAATATTATATTATTTCGATACACCACTATGCCGCTATAAACTAGGTTGAACTGGCTGGTCAATAAAGACCTCACATAGACTGAATGTGTCCATAGTGCTATCCATAAAGTAAAAATACGAAATTTAAAAACTGACTTTTTTACGTGTCCCGTACCAAAAATTTAATTTTTAAACAAAATGTTTTTTCCGTAGAAACCTATTTTATTTATTTTTTGTTATTTTAACACACCTTAATACAAATACTTTATTTATTTATATTTTTATTTTTTATTTTTATAATACAAATACTACCAAATCTAGCATTTGGTTTTTAATATTAATAGTTTCGTTTAAATTTCACTTGACGGACTGTAACCACAAATTATAAATATTTCAAGAGCAGGCTTCAAATTTTTATTTAGACACGTCCACACAATAAATGAAAAAATGCGTACGATTTGTCTCATACTATAGTGTTAACTACTTTGTACTCTTTACTTTAATTTTTAAAATAATTTTTAATTGAGTTTTCGTGTTAACTTAAAAATTTTGAATAACTTCAAAAAAGAATTAAAATATTGAAACTCAAAAATAAATACAAATAATTTTTAAAATAAATAAATATTTGGTTTATTACCAAATATAATGGCGATCCCACCAACGAACTTTATATGTTTATGTGATGTGCAAAACAATACCAAAAAATTTAAAGAGTCTATGTATTGCAAAAATGCTTAAAAGTAAATGAACGAAAAGGATTTAAGCACACTATAGCAGATAAATCTAAAACGCGTGTAGAATTTTTTCAACACATTTTCATTACAAAGAACAGTGGATTTTGCAGTGTTTTCTGTTCCAACGGCAAAGTGACAATACATGCTTGCCACTAACGGAATACGGAGTAAATTTTAAAATCACTAATGTACTACGAAAAACTGAACATGATTTAAGACATTTACAAGATATTTTAAGTTATTATTTATGCATAATTACCCTAATGGTAATAGTCTAGTTGAGGGGTCGACTGCTAATACGCGTCCAAAACATCAGTATTAATAATCCGAAGGCGGAAAATAAAAATTTTAACTCGTTCAAAAGATATTAACGAAAAACCGAAAAAAGAACCGCGGGTACCTCCGAACCCGGGGGTGGGATCCATAGAATTTTTGCGCAGAACACCTTTCTGCGTAGGCAGCCTTCGGCCGCGCTTATAAAAAATGATCCTGGTGGGTCCAACACCGGTTTGGAGACCAACACTATATCCGCACAAAACACTTATGTTCACAATTTTTTTTGTGGGTAAACTACACAACAACAACCACATGAAATCGCCAACTTCAACTGCAAATATCTCCGGACAGGGACAAAATTTTTCTTTTCCGCCTTCGGAGCTTAATACGCGTCTTTTGACACCTCTATATTTTTTGCTACCTTAATTAACAACAACATCATAAAAGAAATAATACAAATATTAAATCTAAATACAGATTACGACAATTAAAATAAATAAATAAATGTAAGGCGCGATAACCTCCGAAGAGATCTAAGGCCAAGCTTCTCTTCCAATTTGCGTCGCGCTCCTCTTGATTTTCCCTACAAATGGCCGGACGGGACCTACATGTTTTATGCCGACTCCGAACGGCATCTGCAAGGCAGATGAGTTTTCACTGAGAGCTTTTCATGGCAGAAATACAATCGGAGCGCTTGCCAGACACTGCCGAGGGGCGACCCCGCTTAGAAAAATTTTCTTCTAATTGAAAAATCTTATTTCTAAAATTTGATGTTGCTTTGCCCGGGAGTTGAACCCAGGGCATACGGTGTGATAGGCGGAGCACGCTACCATCACACCACGGTGGCCGCCAACAAATTAGTTAATAATAATCCGAAATGGAAACCAAATTTTAACAGATTTGATGAACAAAAATTGAAAATAATCAAAAGCAATTATGCTTTCTACATTCACTTATTCGTATGTGTGTGTATACACATTTATTTATTATGTAATATTCTGTGCGTACGACATTTATTCCACGCACGTATCATCGAAACGAAAATTTATAAAGTTGACCACGTATTTTCTCTTAAACAAAGAGATTTTTGTGTGAACTTTGTGTATAATAAATTATTTAATTGAGTATAGACTACGTCAACTGTTCAGCGAACAACATCATCATATTGTATGCCATTTGTTGAAATCATTCGTAACCTCTGCACAAATTAGAACACCATTACATATTTGAAAGCCATTGTATATTTTAAACCCATTTCAACATCAAGCAATTTTTTCAACAATCACAAAATTATTTAAATTCAACAATCAACTCTTCCATAGTAATAAAATTATAAATATTAAATTTAAATCATTAAATTTTTTTAAATACAATTTTTATTTTAATATTAAATTAAACATTTTCAATTATAATTTAAATTAAAATTTTACAATTTTAAACCTTTTAAATTTTCAAATTTATTTTAAGATTATTTTTATATTTTAAAAATTTTATATAAATTATTTTAATTTACTTATTTTTTCTATATACAAGTAAATATTTTATTTAAATTGTTAACCCTCTTTCCAAAAAAATCTTAAATATTTTCTAATTTTCAAATTATTCATTTAATTTTTTTTTCATATGGTTCTACGTTCACCAATACGAACTCGTAATTTTACAAATTAGAAAATCAAAATAACAACTATACAAATAACACAATGACTCACAATACAATTCAAAATTCTAACATCAATACAACACAAAACAGCATCTCTAATATAACACAAGATACTTCAGCACAAGATAACTTTACAAATGTTTCTTCTACTAAATCTATTAAATTACCACAATTTTGGCAAGAATCTCCCGATACCTGGTTTTTACTTGTTGAAGGACAATTTGAAATTAACAATATCAATGATGATAATTAAAATTTCAAAATGTTTTAGTTACTCTTCAACGAGATACAATATCTAAAATTTTAGATTTTATTAACCCTCCTCCTCTTTCCAATAAATATGATACAATCAACAAAATTTTATCTGTAAGATCGAAGAGAAACGATTGGTCTTTGAAAATAAGACTGAACTTGGTGATCGTTCACCATCTGAATTATTCAGATTTATGAAATCACTTATAGGTTCTGACCCCATTGTTAGCCAAGAATTACTCTTTAAATTGTGGATTCGTAAATTACCACAAGAAATACAAATTCATTTGACTTCCAATAATAATCAAAACAGAGATGAAATTATTATTTTAGCTTACAAACTTTTTGATTTAATCAATAAACCTCATTCTTCCAAATCTCCTGTAGTCTCAAGTATAAATAATAATATTTTAGAACAATGCGTTAAAAATTTAACTGAATTAACCACAGCTATTTTTCAAACTTTAAATAAAATTTTTAATATTAATAAATTACAAATCCGTTCAAGATCTAAAGAAAGAAATAGATCTAAATCTCGAAATTTTTCAAGATCCAGAAATTTTTCAAAGAATCGTAATTTTAATTCACAAACAAATATTTGTTGGTATCACAAAAAATTTAAGAATAACGCTTTCAAATGTATACTCCCATGCATATATGTAATGCTCCTATATTGCTAATAGAAAATGCTCGCAATGTGTTTTGGATGTGAAATCAAAGGAAGACAGCCTATAAAATGTTTGTGATTGTAGCAGCATAAGTGTGACAAGGAAAAACTTAAATTTTGGTACATTCGATTATTGAATACAAAAACAAAAACATGTAAACAGAAATATATCGGCACTCTGATGTTGGGGAATGTACTTAGCTTTTTGTAGCAATATAGAAGTATTACATATATGCCCCATGCAATTTTAATCAAAATCATAATTCAAATTCCGAACAAAATTTAAACTGAAACAATCCATTATGACGGTGACGGATAATGGAACTATTATTAAACGTACTCGTCGCCTATTCATATTTGATAATTCAATAAACTTAATTTTCTAATTGATACTGGCGCAGTTGTATCAGTTATTCCTTTTTCTAAATTTAAAATTTATAAAAGAAATTCGGATCTTACTTTGACTGCAGCAAACGGTTCTTCAATTGAAACTTTCGGTACAAAACTACTTAAAATTAATTTAGGTTTAAGAAGAGATTTTGAATTTCCATTCATTATTGCGAACATTGATACACCCATTTTAGGAGCAAACTTTTTAGAAAAATTCGGTATTATTTTCAATATAAAAAATTAAGAAATAATGTATTCTACTACAAAAATTAAAGTTGCTGGATCATCTGGATTTTCTGATATTTTCTCACTCAAAATTCCTATTGTCGAAAATAAGTTTTCAAAATTACTTAATGTCTATTACCTGTGAACCAGATTATACTAAAAAAGTTAAACAACATACGGTTCACAGGATAGAAACAAAAGGTATTTTACGATTTTCGAAACCCAGACGTCTTCATTCAATCAAACTTAAAATTGTTAAAGCTGAATTTGAATTTCTAGTTAAAACGGGTATATGCAGACCCTCAAATTCTTCTATTGCATCTCCACTTCATCTCCTTCCTAAAAAGAACCAAATTATTGGAGACCTTGGAGACTATCGTAGACTTAATTTTATTACTAGACCAGATCGGTATCCTTTACCACATATCCATGATTTAACAATTGATTTAAAAACCAAACAATTTTTTTCCAAAATTGATCTTGTGCGTGTTTACGACCAAATTCCAATGGCGGAAGAAGACATTCATAAAACTGCAATAACTACCCCTTTTGGAATGTTTAAATTCGTAAGAATGCCTTTCGGTTTACGAGAAACTGTTAAAACTTTCCAACGCTTTATTAATGAAGTATTTTCTGATTTCGATTTTGTATTTACATACATTGATGACATTCTTATTTCCAGTGATAATGAAGATCAACATATAATAAATAATTTAAAATCAGTTTTCAAAAGACTTGAAGAATATAATTTAAATATTAAACCTTCAAAATGTACTCTCGGTGTAAATAAATTAAATTTCTAAAGTTACGAAATTTCAGGCGAAGGCATTAAACCATCTTTAGATCGAATTGAAATTATAAAAAATTTTGAAAACCCAAATTCTATAAATAAGTTACAAAAATTTTTAGGTATGGTAAATTACTATCACAGATATATTAAAATGTTAGCAACAGAACTTAGTCCTCTGCATGAAATGTTAACACATGCAATTAAAAACAAACTCAAGCAATTAAATTGGACAAATAAAACCAAAACAGCTTTCGAAAATGTTAAAAAAATTTTGCTAAAAATACTTTACACATTTCGACAAAAATGGTATTTTATCATTAGCAGTAGATGCATCAAATGTTGCTATTGGAGCAGTTCTTCAACAAACTAGCAATAATATACTAGAACCCTTAGCTTATTTTTCAAGAAAATTAACTACAACAGAATCTAAATATTCAACATTTGATCGTGAACTTTTGGGAATTTATAATTCAATTAAACATTTTAAACATTTTCTTGATGGTAGAACTTTTACAATTTATACTGATCATAAACCTTTAATTCATGTTCTAAATTCTAAAGTGGTAGATCTCCTCGTCAACTACGTCATCTTGAATATATTGCTCAATTTACAAATGATATTCAATATATACGTGGAAAAGACAACATAGTTGCCGACACACTTTCCCGTATCCCAGAAATAAATGCTATTTCAACTCAAGATATAAACCAGAAACTTTATATAAAGAACAACAAAGTGATACATTTTTACAAAAAACGATTTCTGATCAAAATTCTAAAAATAATTTGAAAGAAATTCATATTCCAGTCATTAATTTAAAAATATGGTGTGATATTTCTCTACAACCTTTTCGACCTTATGTTCCACATTCTATGAGAGGAATTATATTTGACAAAATTCACTCATTATCTCATCCAAGTATAAGAACAACTAGAAAATTAATTCAAAATAAATATTATTGGTCTAACATGCGTAAAGAAATTAACGATTGGACTTCATCTTGTATCAATTGTCAAAATCCAAAATTTGAAGCCATACTAAGTCTCCTATTAAAAAAATTCAAATACCATCAGGTCGTTTTGGACATATTCGTATGGATATTGTTGGACCTCTTCCAGTTTAAAATGAAAATTGTTATATTTTAACAATTATTGATAGATTTTCACGTTGGCCTGTAGCTTATCCACTTAAAGATATTTCAACAAATACTATAGTAAAAACTTTTATTCAAAATTATATACCACGATTTGGTATACCATTAAATATTACAGTAGAAGATTTAAAATATTCATCTGCTGAACTTGTTTATGGCCAAACACTTAGAATACCTGGTGAATTAATTGTTTCAAATAGTAATAAAGAACATGATTTTTTTAATGACGCTCTTCAAAAAATAAGAGAATATTTCGTTTTTGTTGTTCGTTATAAAGTTTTTCATCATAACAAAGAAACCTTTTTCGTTCCTAAAAAAAAATTAGAAAAATTGTGAGTATGTTTTTGTTAAAGTTCTTTGTAAATCTAATTTAGAATCACCTTATGAAGGACCTTTTAAAGTTATTTCTAAGAAACATAAAACATTTACACACAAACACAAATATACTATTAAAAAATTTTCGATTGATTTACTTAAACCAGAAAATATACTTATTAACACTATTTAAATACAAATACAAATACATTAAACAACAAAAAACAAAAAAGGTTACATTTAATATTAATTAATAATTTGTAAATATCTTTTTTAGCTGGCTTGAGGTCCGGCGATGATAAATTAAAACGCAAGTTTTATTTATTTTCTTCCCAATATATTTCGATTACGCACGGTAATCGTCTTCAGGGGAACTATAACAAACATACAAACACAAAAATTAATATAATATAATATACATTACGTAAACAACATTACAAACGATATTTTAAATATAATACTTTGTATGTACCTAATTAATGTTTAAAGGATTATATTTAAAATATCGTTTTGTAATGGTGTTTACGTAATGTATTGTAACGATTTGCTGCAAATCCTCTTATTTGTAACCTTCTGCTAAGTTCGAATCACTAAACTGTTGAATAAATAACTCCAATATTTAATAATGCAAAATGGCCTTTATGCAAGTACCTTCAAAATAACACTTCTATTGCTCGACAGATAGCGTGCTTAATCGAACTGAATGTAGCGCTTCTACTGCGCGGCCTTTTATACTCTTTGATTTCCTCCTTGCATCTTCTAGGCGCTTCTGTTCTAGAATCTACTAGTTTGCTATAGTCTGCTATAATTATAACTACAGATGTACGTGTATAGCTCTCATATGCGCGTGTGTTTTTTGAGCGACACTTCCACAATTATAATTGCATATCTCAGATAAGATATCTGCATGTGTTTGTGCGTTGGTTCTCCGCTGCGTGTATGTACATATGTGTAGACATAATGATTGATTCGTTTATGTAGATACATAATGATTGATTTATGGATGTGCATACAAGGCGCTGCTTAATTTATTTAATAATTTGGGGAAAATTAAACACGTGACATCAGGAAGGACAAGGCGACAGTTGTTTCGATTATACCTTGTAAATCTCCTCAAAGCCTTTTCTCCCGGGAGTGGGATTTGAACCCGCACTCCTACAAGGGTTGTAGTGTTACAAACGCATTCAGCCACGTCATGTCTTAGTTGTTGTAAACTTTATCCCAATTACATTCATTGCATATTTTATTCTTTTTGCACAGTACATACTTTGTATGTAATCATGTGTTAAACTTATGCTTGTTGTTGGCGGTTTCATAGAAACTGATTTTTGTTGCTTTTGTTCTATTTATAGAGCTACAACGAATTAACCAATGTTGTCTATTTGTACTACTTAATTGGGAAATGCCCTCATTGCTTTTTAAAAGTCACGTTGTTTAAAATTTTCCCAAATTATTAAATCAAAAGGTTCACTTTGTTAATTGATTGTCAAAAGGCCAAGTCGCTTAAAATTTACAAATTAACGAATAGTGTTTAAATAAAAAGCTTTTAATCTTACTTACTCAATTGGCGCTTAACCGTTTAAACTCATTATGACCGTCCAACAAGGCGCGCCAGTCGCTCCTTCGCTCTGCCAAATGGCGCCAATTGGTCACACAAGGGAGTTAAAGCTTTTAGCCTAACGATATTTAAAATGTCTATTTATTAGCGAGAATGCTAAAAAGGCAACACTTAGAGACCAATTGCAAAGCGAGCATTCATATGGCTGAGTTACTCAGCACCCGAGAAGCTAGCTGATGAAGAAGTGAAATTCAGGCACTTGTCCTAGTAACAATCGCCGTTTGTAAACTTGTAATTTTTCTCTAATATCAATAGTAAA
>JARSSU010038437.1:0-40746 GCA_029619165.1 Eurosta solidaginis
ATACATATATACATACATACATTTAAATAGCCACCACCTGTGTTTGCGCTGTCTGTCCGCGCTCTTCTGCTGCACTGTCCTCATCTATATTATAAAATAATATATTTTACATTAATTTATATTAAAAGGCAAATGATTTGCAAATTATTAAAATGAAAATAAGCGCAGTGAGTAAGCCAAAGGGCATTTTATGCATAGCTACGTAGGCACGTATGATCGTAGCGTCACGTATGGCAATTTTCTCATGCGTGCTCTATTGTTGTTGGTAGACAAGCGTGCGTAACATCACCAGCGTATGCGATAAAACAAATACATATACAAGCATTAATTTATACATATACAATATGTGTACATGTGGTAATGGGTTTACAGTTCAGCAAAGGCAAATAATTTATTGCATATTTACAGGCGTACACACCAAGTTCGCTCACATGCATATGAATATGTAGCCACAGTGTCAGCATCGTGCGCAAAGCTGTGGCCTGTGCTGAATTGCATAATTACTGCAAAAATACAATTTGCAGCATATTTAAATGATTATTTATGTATATTTACGCACTCATACACTGTGATATTCATACACGTACACGCATGTGGTTAACTGGAGTACTTACCAGTATACTCCACTGTAATGCAGCAATGGACCCAACTCATGTTTCTACACGAAGATATTGTAAGCCGATCATTGCTCGTTTTTATCATTTTAATCACTACACGATGTTTATTGGACTGTGGGTACTCCATGGATTACTCTGATGTAATGCAGAGCTGGAGTGTATGGTCCAGTCCTAGGACATCGCAATGTTAATTGGACCATTTTTTTTGTATGAATTGTGGTTAATTTTGGAGCACTCGGTTGGTCCATAGCGAGTACTTCATACATGCATGCATGGAGTACTCGCGATTTTTGCAGTGGGTGTATAGTATATATATATAAGCTAAATGCTTGCATATGTAGAGTATATGTGGTGTGCTCATCCAAACACGCGTAATTAAAGTTTATTAATAGTGCATTACATGCATTTAAACTATGACATGTGTGTGCATGCATGTTTGCTAGGAGTGAAACTTAAGATGATGGCTCTTAGCATAGTTAAGCAAGTACGTAATGACTCCCTGAAGATGCTCACCGAAACCTATGAAAGCTCGTTCGATTAACAAAGAGAACAACTGGTTTTTTGTATAAAAGTCAAATCAAAAACAGTTTATGCATGATCTTTACATACGTATGCTAAGCAACTCACCAGACTTCCCTCCCTCTGCCTTTTTCACTCTTCCTTTTCACTTGAAACCACCGTGTCCACGCAGTATCCTGATGTGAGGTGGTAGTGTTAGTTTGCCGTGCTCCGTCTGTTATACCATTTGTTTATACATCATCTTCAGTTCAGCTGCCTTTTCTCGATTTTCAACGCATGCCTAGCTTTGTTCGTGATCTTGCGCTTTTCTTGGCATCTTCAGATGGTCCATTTGCTTTGACAGCATATTAGTGGGATATTCCGCAACAAAACAATGAACCGCGTCGTCAGACATCGCCCGATTAGCACTGTTATCTCTTAAAGTAGTCATCGGTAGGTTGCTGTATATATCTTTTTGGTGAGCCATTTAAGATCTGTGTGCCACACTGGCGCAGCGTATAATATCTATAACGCTGGTTTCCTTAGTCAGTAGCTGATGGGTAGCTTCACCTGTCTGCCGATGTAGGGCTTTATTCGAATTAGGGCTCCACTAACTTTAGAAAACTCTCTCATCCACGTGCTAGAAGTGCTCCTTAACAGTTAGTTCTGAGTCAATGTTTACTCACTAAATATTCCTGTAAGGCTTGAATTTATTTGAGAATCTCCTATGGTTAGCACTAACTCATCCACAGTACCTTTTAACCTTACCAAACACCACGTCGTGTTATGTAGCCATGCTCCACGCTATCTCATCAGTATTCCGGTATTTTTCCAGATACGGGGCGCCACTACATAAGCTTGGAGTATATCCATTTCTATGGCATATGCCAGTTCTTAGAGCATATCCAGTTCTTGACAATGTCAATATCATACTGCATAACTGACGTGCGTGCCTCGCGAAAATAGCGTACACACGCTACCATGCGACGCCGTCGGTGATGTGTACATTTTTGGGCACTCACCGATCGTATCAAATGAAGAGTCACTCAGTAGCTAAAATGAGCTACTACTAATTGTTCCTCGTGCAGGTAGGCAGGTGCGCCCACACGCACGAAACTGCGTAGGGCTGTCTATACCTGTATTCGCGTTGCATTTCTAATAAGCAGTAATATCCAAAGTAACTAATGTGCACCAGAGCTTCCTTTCATTTGACCTCCAGCTATCTCTTCACGAGGTACATGACAACTGTTGTATTCGCATCTATGTGGATCCTGATCTAAGGACCCAAACTGAGTACTTACCAGCAGCTGAGATTAGAGCTGCTGCAGACGCTCACTAATAATATGCTCGAGAATCTTACGTATCCAGTCCAAGAAACAAAGTGGTCTGTTTTGGTATGGGCTGGCGGGCATGAGGCTTACAGTTTCAGTAAATGAGCAGTCTTTGATGATTCCTGGGCGAGGCAAAGGCACGTCTCTTGTCCACAGGCGTGAAGAGATCAAAAAATACTGATATTTATCGCTACAAAGACTATATGTGGCACCCTCCATCTGGTTCTGGGGACTTATATCTGCAAATCTATGCATGTTATCGTAGGATTCCATACCTTGATGTCACTCGCTTAATACATCGAAAATCTTGGTCGTGCAAAAGTCTTTAACGTTTCTACTCATTAGTAGCGGGCATGTAGAATGCTTTGATTTCTGCACTTGAAGTTTAACGCCGCACACGAATACGCATTACATTGTACTTGAGTAAGTAATCTAAAAAGCAAACCGCTGTTTTTTGAAATTCTTTAAAAATGCTTCCCATCTTAAAGTACTGAGACTATAATACAGGTATGCAGATGAAACACTAGTTTCAATCTGATATATGCTGGGTTACAAGTATTAGACTTCTATCAGTATAAATTCTAGGAAATCTGATCTCACGATTTAGGGCTCACCCTTTAATATAAACTTAGTATGCATATAAATTATACACTGAAAATATATAAATATATATCGACCTATATCCTCTGATTTTTCATGATGCTACACACACATCCTTACATACAGTAGATATTATCATAGTAGGTAGAGCATAATAACATTCCCTCTTAATCACTCTGTTCCACTGCGTATGATGTACTGTTCTGGTATTCGCATTGTTGTTGTATTCATCATATCACAGCCATCAACCAATAAACACATTTAAATTAATTTTTTGTTTAATATCATTTATTTGTTTTCTCCATATTATATGGAGGCATACATTTATTTTAATTCTCTTTTAACTAACCATTCCACTTGGTATCAGCTGCATCTGCTTATTTCATATGTAATACTCACTTAAATATAAAGCTACGTAAGTACTTGCAAGTGGTTTAAACAAAATCCATTAATTCGCTACTGAGCGGTGGATTATCCATGGCTGTTAAGTATTAAGCAATTTTCGTTTGAACGGTACGAAATATTTGTGGGTTGGGATATGAGGAACAACTATTGTATTGAGAAACAGTTAAAGTTTTTTACAATATATTTAATAAATATTTAGCAAACAAATGCTGTGAAATATTCCTAGTAACCGGGTTAAAGGACGCAGGGCACATTGGTGTAAATTGATTTTTCTTTAAATAAATTTTACATAAAATTTCATGTTCACTGATAATGTGTAATAACTTTTCTTTTCAAAAAGTAGATATGCTTATGTTTCTGTTTCGTTTATTTATGTTCATGCTCATTTTTATGTTTTTGTTTATGTTCAAGTCAGTTATGTTTATGTTTATGTTTATGTATTTTTATGTCTGTTAATTGTTTAATTTTTTGTTATGTTCAAGTTCATATTTATGTTTATGTTTATTTTTATGCATATGTTATGTTTATCTTTATGTTTATGTTTATGTTTAGTTTATCTTTATCTTTATGTTTATGTTTGTTTAGTTTTGTTTATTGTTTATGTTTTTTATGTTCATGTTATGTTTATGTTTATGGTTATGTTTATGTTTATGGTAATGTGTTATGTTTATGTTATGTTTGAAGGCTTGGATTATAGCGCCAGGCTGACTACTACTGCCTGTTGATTGCTGTCGGCAGGTAGTTATTTGCTATTTGGAAATTTTGAAACGATTCGACCTGTCGAGATACATAGAGGCTGAAGTCGAAGTTGGGGAGATGTGGTAAGCACTTTATTTCGTTATAGCTATGTATGTGGAGACTATTGTTATTTACGCATTTCAAACAAACATTTTGCGCAAACAAAAGCTTAGCATAATATAAAAGCTTGCATAATATGTTCCATAGCATACCTACCAATGCTTGCTTATGCTCGTTTCAACAACGACTATGCCACTAATACTACAATCATAATACTGTTACCAACACAATCAAAGTTTCGTTTTGAAGAGCCTGACTTATAAGCGCCAGGGCTGATTGCCGTCGGCAGGTAGTTATTTGCTATTGGCTGACTTAGATTTATTTAATGTATTTGGAGTGATACTCTAATATAGTATACTTTAGGCGCACCTTAGCGGCAGTTTACAGTTAGGGATGTCCTATTGAGTAAACATCAACATAGTATGTTGATTTTTTGAGCAATATAATTTGATTTCAAAGAATTCAGAAATACGAAGCAAATACCACACCATAAGCATTTTCCAATTATTATAAAATTTTGATTCCTATTTTATCACATTGTTATTATGCACACATAAAAATTTCCACTTTGACATTTCATAAATAAAACTTTTGTACTTTTTGTATTTCAAAAATTCTTGTAAAAGCTTTAATTTTTTTGTTAAAAAAAAAAAGTCACCATTTTATGGCAAAAATGCATTAAATGGAAATTGAAAATAATAAAATATTTAAAATTTATATAACAGAAAATGCAATAACAAAACAATGCAATACATTTTGTGCATTTCTAAAAAAACTAAGAAAACAAAAAGCGAAATTCCGAACATTGCATGCACGCCAGCTAAACACACAAATACATAAAAATAAATGTGTATCTCACTTTGGTCACAAAAGAAAGTGCTTGTACAATAAATATAGTAATTTTCAAATTGTAAACAAAAACCCATTGCATTCACAATTATATTGTATAAAAAAGGCTAAATTGTAGATTTTGTAAAAGCAATTTTTCGTCTATTCAGCTTTGTTTCTTTAGCTTTCCAAGTATTGTAAATCATTGATGCCAACAATGTCAGGGAAAGTGAAAAATGTGCATTAGTCAAGCAAGAATGTTGTAACTTAATCAATGGCTGCACTTATATCTTTTTCTTCACAACTTTTCTCAATTGCTATGCTTTATTTTATTTTAACCGTTACTTAAGCAAGGTACGTACTCTATGAGGTCAAATCCTTATATTCCAGCTGATAATAATTGTACAGCCATTGTTGGTCCAAGCAGTTACTTAAAACAAAATAAGGAAATTTTACTACCGGCAAACTTTTCATTAAAGAGAAAACTTTTCATACGAATCTCTAGATTTGCCTTCGATATAATGAGATTGCCGAGCATTTGCAGTATATATCATATATATCTCTTTCACTAAGTTTACCGCTGCATACACTACAGGGTCAATCGTTCCCGAAAGCACTTATAGTAAGATGAGGAGTGTGATGTCCACTCATACGTAGAGACCTCAGTTGTATATGGACGCAATGCGCAGTTAAGTCACGGTAACCATGATTTTAAGAGAAAAAAGAGAGTTTTCGCCAAAAAAAATAAAAACAATGAAGCCGAGATACGTGAGTACGAGGAGTAGGGCTCTGAATACGATTAACTTCTTTTGTTTCATAAGATGAACTCCAACAGTTAATGAATTAATATGAGTCCGGGTATAAAGTTCCGTCTGAACAAAATTTTCCATAAATGACTCCGAAAGTACCTAAAATATTCCCAAGATCATCACCATACTACCACAAATTCACCCTGAACTGACCCCGGAGGAGCCCCAAAACAGTCTCCTAAACCATCCCGAAATTACCTGAAGGAAATCCCCAAGTGACCCCTGGAGAATTAAAAAAAAGTGCTAAAGTATTAACAAATTGATTAATAGTTACCCGGTACAGCTCCAAAACCATCCCGAGTCATCGCAATGACCCAGGCAGAGCTCCGAAATTGTCCCAAGTTCATCATGAAATGATCTCACATTGACCTCGAAACCACCCCCAAGAAATTATGTTCACCATGGGATCCCGAAATAGCCAAAAATCATTTCTGAAAAGAACCCTGAACTGTCAAAAACCTTCTTATGTAGCCCTGAAATGCTCAAACGTACATATTCTTACACACTACGAATTATCACAAAAAAGTCCCCTAAACTATTCTAAAAATTATTCAGAATGCACCTCAAATAATCCCGATATGACCTCGGGTGAGCCTCGAAATAGTCGACAATATTATCACAAAATGGCCAAAAATTGGCTCCGGAGGAACAATGCCATAGTTCCCAAATGATCCGGAATAGTCGTGACGGCCATCCTCATGTGGCGCCTTCTAGAAACCTCCCGATATCACTACCATGTACTTATCAAGATTCACCCCGGCATACCCAATGTAGGTCCTGCTGTTACCCCATATGTCACCAACCATCTTTTAAATTGCAATGTGGAACCAACGCCGCTAAAACCCCTATCGCTATGGTACAACCTTGTTGAATAGCAAGTTCTTCGGACGCCCTTTTGGAGGATATTGATGACAATTTGTGAGTGAGGGATAGCACATTTTATACGTGACGAAGCACAGTCGCCCGTGGCAGTTGTGTGACAAGCTCTTCGTCTGCCTTGCAGACCGCCTAGCTTGCAGGTATCCTTCAGCATAAAACATACAGATTAATCACTATGTAGGAAATATGAAAAGACAGCAAAACACAAATTGAAAGACAAGTCGCGCCAAACTAGGATAGGTTTATTTTACTTGACGGCGCTTTGTGGTGTTGAACTTATGGTTGAAGAAAATTTGAAAAGCCAAGTACTGGCGCTTTATTGCTGGGGATAACTTCTCATTTACATTTCAACGAACAATTACTTACTAGAAAAGCTTTTACCCATCAGATCTACTCAATGTTATTGCCATTTCAATTTCATTTCCATTCAATCGACCTTCATTCTCATACACAACATGTTGTTGTGAATTTGGATACACCTGATTAGAAGGCATAGAGAATATTGCAAAACGCGCTCAATAGCATGATGCCAGTTTCATATCCACACACATAAGTAAATTTTACACAGTGATGCACAGCTGGTGAAAATGTTTTCAATGCGTATAAGATATTTTAACGAATCTGAAGAATTCTTGATTATTTTGTAAATTTAGTTATCGTTCGAATCGGTGAACTGTCGAATAAATAACTCAAATATTCAGTATAGCAAAATGGTCTTATTTACGCACTACTATGGTAGTAGTACTTCACATTGAATGTTTAAAATCCAAATGTATGATCATCCTTAGCTTGCGATGCTTTATGCTCTCAGTTGCCTCTTTCGCTTTATTTCTCCTGGGAGCGAACAGCCTTCTCGAATAGTTGCTTATTTTTTCTCGTTTCTGTATCCCATATTGACTGTTGCCTTCTATGTATATGTGTGTTTATGCTAGGTAATATGCGCCTTTTAATGTGTGAACATAGTTGTGTGGCTGTTTTCTATTTCTTCTGCGGACTCAAAAGTGACACCGTTGTGTATTACTGAGCCACTTTGCCCTCGCTGTCTTCAGTCATATTGGAATTGTTGATTCAGCGAATAGCAATTGATTGCCTAACGCACGACAACTGCATCTCAGGCATGTTTTCATATACATATACACCTATGTCTATATGTGCCACATATCCAATATCATACACAATCATAAATGTACTCAACCATGAGTTTATGCATCAGTACCGTAAATTGAAATTTCATAATCATGCTTGATATAGCCCACCTTAACTATAGCTTTCAAATGCATATATGTTATGATGTTCGCGGAGAAACATCATATAATGGAAATGGGTTTTTTTTTGCTGTATCATCTGTATTTTGGATAGCTTTGCGCTTCTTCTCATATGATGCGCAATATGACACAGAAATGTGTGGCCGAATGTGTTGGTCAATTCGATGCGTAGTAGAGGAAATGCAGCAAAATATAAACTTTGCATCAGAGTGCCATTAATATATTAGCAATAGCTTCAGGTCTTCCACAAATTAGATAAATTAAATAAAGGACACGTCCCGAAGATTTTGAGGAGTGTTGTCGATGTTGATGATCCCTCCTGGATATAGATTTGGTAACAAGAACCATTTAGGTGCTAACCCGACCATTTCGGGAACGATTTAACATGACCACATTGAACCTTCTAGGCAATCCCACCGCCTCACTCTAATTCCATGAAGAGATTTGGATCACAAGGGCCTCGCCTGGTAAATATGTCTATGATACATTAATATTTGTAACAGGATTCGCTTCGTGTAGGGGAGGTGAAAATTTGGATGCGGAAGTGTGAGTTGGGCTTATCAACTCCTTGAATCCCATATAAAAAACATCAAAATGATGTTCACTATAAAGCGAAAAACTACTGGAAGCGCACCCCATAGTTTCGTTAAAGGGAGGGAGTGGAACTCAACACCCTCACTTTATTGAGGGGCTTAGCATACTCGCCAGTTTAGGTATGCCTGTCATAAGAGCTGAGAGAAAATCTTGACCAGAAGATTCGAATGGTTAAAAAAATCATTCTCTAGGTAGTCGGGCTAGTACCAGAAATTGCTACTACCAGCACGTAATAGATTTGTATTCCGTAAATGACTATGTCAATATCCGGAACATACCGCTAGAACTTCAGATACATTTTTTATTCTTACAACAACAACGAAAGTGCAACCAAATGACCGAACTACGGATATGACATCTTTTGGCTTTAGTATATCCCGCTTAACTTCAAGATATGTATATGTGGCATTGTTGGACTTGAACAGAGACTAGGGTTTGTTCTTGGACTTGTGCTTTAAATAAGTAAGTAAATAAGTGAATTACACAGGTAGATTTGCGGGGTTTCTGCGCAGGCCATGACCATTTTCATGCACTTCCAGGGGGCATTGCTCTTGTCTCGACCTTGCAGACAGCCTTGCGGTGCCTATCGCTCAAAATCCTGAAACAGCATTGCATTTCTACAGGCTGTCTGAATTGGCACTAAATGCAGCTTATAGGAATTTGAGACTTTTTCAATAGAACGTTGCCAAGTTTCCCGTCAACTTCACATCTTATACCACAAATACTTCTCCCCAATGACCCCATTCAAGTGCTCAGCTACAATCTTCAACTTATTGAAAAATATCTGAAGGATCTATATGGTAGAGCTCGTGATATTACATTTTTCGAATATTCGAATTATTCAAAAGCCATGCCGAAGGAAGCTGCTTGCATCAGCCTTATATTCTATACTCTGATATTTGGCAGATGCAGTCATACACAGGAAGCAGCGAACCGCCCTCGCCTCCGTCCAACGCAGAGAGGCGCTTATTTCTTCAGGTTATCGCACTGACTCCGCTGCCCCTGTTCTAGTATTTGAGGAACCATGCCGATATATCTTCTCGCTTAAGATAAAAAAGGAATTCACGACAGCGGAACAGAAGCGGATAGAGAGTCTGGCAATAACAGTGGAGCAGCAATGCTGGAGGATAGTTTACCAGGGAATTTATTCCGAAACTGAACACATGTTTGAAGCGACCACACGGAGGGTACGACATCTGTCTGACACACTTTTCAACCGGAAATACTTATATACTTCCGTAATTACCTCCACAGAATGGAGAAGATTGAAAGCCTGAACTGCCTGTGAAGCGGTAATACTAACTTTCTGCGAATGCGAACATTTCGCCCAACAACGAGGGAGGCATTTGGCGACCTATCCGTGGGCAGTGTCATCAATAGCATATATGTCGAAGTGACAGCTGAGATAGGGTCCGCAAATATTTGAGGCATATATTTAGCGTGAATGTAGCCATGGGGCTTACGTAGCGCACACACATACCCGAAGTAATGCTGAATTCGGTGCCAGGTAAGGGAAATTGCGCAGGCCATCGGAAGTTAGGTTTTAGAGGGTAGCTTTTCAAAGAAAGAAGGACACTCGGAGAGTCTCGCAGTGAGTCTTAATATATCCCGGTCAGTGCATAAAGCATTTCTTCTTCCACAAAACTCACACAAAAAGCATGATCTTAGATTTGGACTTACATTTGCACTTAGACTTGGATTTGCATTTGGACCTGGACTTGGAGTTTGACTTTGACTTGGACTGGGACTTGGTTTTGACTTGGACTTGGACTTGAACTTGGACTTGGAGTTGGCCTTGGACTTGGACTTGGAGTTGGACTTGAAGTTGGACTTGGAATGGACTTGGAGTTGGGCTTGGACTTGACTGACTTGAACTTGAACTTGAACTTGACCTTGGACTTGGAGTTGGACTTTGACTTGGAATTGGACTTGGACTTGGAGTTGGACTTGGAATTGAACTTGGATTTGGATTTGGAGTTGGAGTTGGACTTGGACTTGGACTTGGATTTGGGCTTGGGCTTGGACTTTGACTTGGACTTAGACTTGGACTTGGACTTGGACTTGGACTGGACTTGGACTTGGACTTGGACTTGGGTTTGGACTTGGACTTGGACTTGGACTTGGACTTGGATTTGGACTTGGACTTGGACTTGGACTTGGACTTTGACTTGGACATGGACTTGGACTTGGACTTGAACTTGTACTTGGAGTTTGACTTTGACTTGGACTTGGACTTAAACAGACGTGCGCATCTACTGTTATATTTAGAAATTTTTTACCTCTTAAGAAAGCACTGGTAAATTAATTCAAAATTACTCACAACAAAAGGAGATTTAATCCAGGCTTATTGTTGTTTGTGTGATCTGCATAAAGCACAAGTCACATATGAGCATGTACATATAAAACAATGCATATTTGAAAACAACAACGAAGATAAATGAAAGTAATCATAAAACAGCAAGATGTCAAGCGCACATAGCAAAATTGATTGATTCATAAAACTGAAGAGAATCAACAGTGAAGTGTGTCTCAAAAAAATGGAATGAAAGAACTAAAAGTGTACACAATACATCTGCGTGAAATTACTTTGAAAATTAACGCAATTGTTTGCATGACACATGCTTTTGTTTTTCCATTTGCTGATGCTGATATTGTGGGGATGTTGCTAGCTTTGCAATTGCGTAAAAAAAGAATGGCATACAACTGCATTTAAAGCTCTTACTCACACATATGCATATGTATGTGTGTGTGTGTGTTGTCTTCATTTTCACAAACACCAATCCTTTTCGCAGCAAAGCTAAATTGAAATGCAAAACGGCTCTAAAAAGAGTGACACCAAATGAATGCGTTGAAAAGCGTAATTGAGATGTGCCACTAACACAATTGCATTTGTGTATGCTGGTGCTTAGAATCTTCCGGTGGTAAGATTTGAGCTTAGATGTTTGCTGGCAAAATTTATGACGATCTTGGCAAACAATTTTTGATAAAAGTATCAAAAACGGACTGGAAATTTTCGTGTAATGGAAATAAGTTAGCACAAACTTTAGGTTAGGTTAAGATGGCGTGCGTGGGAATTTCCCACACTCCCTCTTGGAGACAGTTTTGTTGTGAGCACCCTCAGTAAGTGCCGAGTAGCGGCGCAATCTTCCCACAAAATTACTACATAGTAGCCCTCAACGAACTATTTACCTTTCCTGATGAACATAAGTAGGCGTGAAAAATCCGCTTTCCCAACCTATGCCAATCTTCTCATCCTGACAGCTTCGGCAGAGGAAGTTTTTAGTATGCACCACAGAAGGAGCATTGGTGCAATAGCGGAAAGACCTGTGATGAAATTCGTAATTATTCTCACTGCGGATTTTTTTTGCTTAATGAGGAAGCTATTTGCTTTCCTACTCAAACATGGTCAAAAGGACCATGAAACATCGCAATCATCCCGATTGGTGGACATGAAGTAAGTCGCCATAATCTCATACTCCCCCATTTTTCTCAGAAGATAACCTAGCAGCGGTCACACGGAGCTGCTCGCCTCGCTTATGTCTATTTCGGAACCTTTCTTGGCCATCTCATCTGCAAATTTATTTCCTTGAATATCGCTGCGATCGGGGACCCAGCAAAGGAATATATTTTAGTGCCTAATGGACTTGTGTCTTGGAGCAAGGCTCGACACCTCCACATGATATCCGACTTTATGGCGTTGGATTACCATGCTCCCCAAGCCCGTGTTGATTGCTCTTCTTCTCTATTATTGATCGGATGGCTAAGCTGTACATGCCATGAATGATTTGCGGTGACAGTCCTCAGTTGCTCTCGAAATCCCTCTTGCAAGGGTAGTGTGCTCGCAGAGATTTCTTGATCTCACCTCATTATTCCTCTTCCGGCTTAGTTCGGAGTTGAGTATTATGCCAAGATAAATGGCTACAAAAGAGAGACTTAAGTATCGTTTACCGTTTAGACCACGGTAAATTAAAAAATGGGATGATTTTTTTTCTTGTGAACAGGGCAGTCTGCGCTTTCGTCGGATATGCCCCAACCCAGTTTGTCCTACCCATCGCGGAATGTGGGCCAAGTGCCGTAGTTCGCTAATCCTGTAAGGATCCAGTAAGTTGTCTGCGTGTGCGAATACCCTCGTTCTTCCGCTCTAAAGACTTTTAAACTTATATCGCTTACCAGTGTTTAAAGAAGAGGCGTTAAACGCCTTAATGATGACCCTGCTTCTTTTCACCAATAGTGCGATCGAGGGTAGTCTACGAGTGCCTTAACTTGCGATTTCAACGAACTATTTTATGATTAAGATTATCTGGGTCCCTGGGCATAGTGATATCTTGGGCAACTGTCAAGCGGATCTCGTAGCCAGCATCGGTACAATTCATCGGATGAAGTTGACATTAGGAGTTTCGGTCTTCCACTGGCTACCTGTGGACTGCTCCTGCATAGACAGGTCTTGGGTCAGCTCAGCAAGTGTTGTGCGGACATAAACTCTTGCAGGGTAGCAAGATCCTTCTCGCCGAAAGTGAATGACAGGTCTGCCGAAATGATTGGGTTCACTATGGCTCATGTATCAATGGTCATTGGGGTTTTGACAGGACACTGTGCAATGAGAATTCATGCGGTACATCTTAATATACTGGAAATGCCATCCTGCTATGAAGGATGATGAGTTGAAATCAGCGAGTCACTTTATGATTGATTTCCCAGCTTTTGCCAGAACTAGGCAAAGTAGTTTGGTCGCGACTCATTTGGATCTCGATAGGATTTATCCAATGTTGAGATCGGTCTCATTCGAAACTACATCGTGCAACGCAACTAGTCTCCAAGTATCTTTAACCTAATCTAACCTACTTCTGAGCAAAGAATCGAGCCATATAACTATAAAGCCCTGGGAAGGGCATGGTTACTGCTCTGCGCTCCTTGGCTTCCGAGAAGTATAGTTTCCCTTCTTTAGGAGTAAACACCACCCGTACCCTCCTCCAGGTTTTGGGAACATAACGACCTTGCAAGCATGTAGGTTCGAATGATCTTACCCTGGTCCTCGATGTTTGCGACGTTGGTCTCCGGAGAAAAGGCGCTATTGCTCGTTGCATTCTTGCATGCCGGAAAGTGTGTCTGCATCAAGTAACTTTACTCGTACATGATCTATTTGTAAAGTCTACGTTGGGTGTATTCAAAATACATGTGATCATTGTCAATCAAAACAAGTTATTATTGTCAATTTGTCAATCACAAATTATTATTAACGACTAGCACAAAATAACAAAAAAAAATTTATGTAGCAGTAAAAATATAAGATTTTTATTTGACATCACCCAAATGTCATTACTTATCCTTCTTAGTATGCAAGTAAAGAAGACTCGAGTTTCATTTGCTCCATACTTATCTCAGTTGAAGTGCTAACCTCTCTGTTCTTCACACATACCCACAGAAATACATACACATACACATACTTACCTTTCCATTAAGCACTCAATCAATGCTTTGTTTTGTTTACTTTGTGGTATATTGCGTAACCACTGATTGACGTTAAGCATTGACAAATCGGTATTAACATCCATAGTTTCGATTTTGTTGGTTTATAGGCCGATTAGTGTCATATCGTAATGTGTAGAATTTGGAAATACAATGCAATTGATGGTGGTTAGTTCTCAATCGATAAAATTCCTCAGTTGTGTGAGTTATGTATGTAAATAAAATTAAATTTACAAGACTTTTTTGATTATGTTTCACACATTCAAGCCAAACTTTATCTTAAGAATTTTGAAATTTGATTAAAACTCATCTTTATTTTATGTCAATAATAAATCAAATATCCAACGAACAAACAAGGGTGTCTAAGTTCTGTGTAACCGAACATTATATACTCAGCGTGAGTCTCAATTGTGCAGTTCAACTGGGTATAAAAAGTAGGCGTAGCTTTCAGGCGATTTCGCGCATTTTCAGAGCAAACAATTGTAGCTATACAAATTTTTTTGTTTCTTTCGGATTGGGAGATCTTTGTTCAATTTATGTCATAAAATATATTTTGGATAGAGTAACAAAAAAGGGACAGACCACGCCCATTTTCAAAATTTGTTTATGCTTTGTTCTTAGCTAAACCATATCACCACTGAGATAGAATATGAGTAAAATGTAGTTAAATACCACAGATTTATTGCAAACTTTGTCAAGATTAGACCTTTAGAAAAAGTGGGCGTGGTCTTTTGCCGATTTTGACTATCTTTACTCAGTTTTATATAATTTGGCAAGGATAGTGTCTCTGTCAAATTTCAATGTTATATCTTTAATTGCTTTTGATTTGCGGCTTGATAAACTTCCAAATTTTCTTCTGATGCCACGCCCATACCCCAAAATATTTTAGAATTTATGTTTTGTGTCATAAGATCAACCCACCTACCAAATTTATTAGCTTAGCGGTATTCGTTTTTGAATTATCTCATTTTTTAACTTCGCGAATCACATGGTCGAGAATGAATGTTCCCCAGCAAACATCAATAAAACAGTTAGGGTTCTTCACATACAAGCAAAAGGCCGACGTCTCAACGTACTCGAAAAACATGGAAATCTACAAACAGAAAACATTCGACCGTAGAATAATAAACAAACAGATAAACACAATTCCTGACATAATATTCGAGCCTTTAAAACTTGTTTACAAGAAACAAAGAATCACACAGGTACAACAGACAAACACACAACAACAAATAAACACAAAACAATTAACACACCAAAACAACAAACACGCACAGAAGGTTAAACGACTAAAATTACGGATTTTTACCTACCTTAATCAGCCACACAAATCGATTAGTAAACCACCCTAGGTTCTGAATGAAGACACAGCACATACACATAACTAAATATACACAAGCATAAATTTTGACAATATCTGCTCATGTCCTAGGAACTATGAATACGCGAAACACGACAACAACAGATCAGAACGAAAATCGACACTGATGATGACACAACGCCGAAACCCGTTTGTCTCAAAACCAAATTTGACAAGGGATGACGGAAAATAGTTCCAATATACATCATTTATCCACCCTGTCGGAAAATCAACAAAACAAGATAAGACATTTTTTCCATTTTTCTAAATTTTTGATATCGAAAAAGTGGGCGCGGTTATTATCCGATTACGCTCATTTTCATTACCAATTTACTATGGGTCCAGATAAGCCTGTGTGCCGAATTTGGTTAAGATATCTCAAAATTTTCCGAAGTTACCTTGTTGATGCACTGACACACTAACGGACGTTGTTTAATCAAATATTTTTGCGATATTGATGATTTTGAGATATGAAAGTCTATATCTATCTCGATTCCTTTATACCTGTACCACCAACTGACCGTTATGCAAGCAAGTTGTGTGCCAAGCACGGTGAGTATAAAAATACGCACTGCCACCAATTTTTTTTAACAGGCAAAAAGTAAACAAATCATTCAACAGGGCGTAACATTTTGTCAAACTGTGGTGAAAAATATTAAATTTTCTTCTACCACAGCTGCAAATCTAAAATGAAACACTCGAATGAAACATTTTTTAATTGCAATTAATCTTTGAAATATTTAATTTCGTTTTGTATCACACACAAAAAATAGTTGATTATTTTCGAAAGTAACCAACATTGTTTAAACAATTACACAAAAAAAAGCAGCCAGTTGGTTTGTTCGCTGTGAAACAAATGTTTAGATATGCGTGCAGCGAAAGCATTCCACCATGTTTCATCGTTTGAAAAATATTTTCCCATCTTCGCCCAAATCTGATTTCAAGCATCTTAAGCCGTTTGTTGCTGGCTTTCAGTTGGATGTGAAGCATCGTAGATTGCAAATTTCTCTTGGTATAGCAGTTACGTATAACAGTTAGCAATAGCTTTGTTTATAACTAAACAAAAATAAGTTGGCTTTTAGTTAGTTGACAATTACTACAGAAATAACCAGTGCAGACTATTTTGCTGGCATTGCCATACAAAAGCAGTTAGCTTCTTTAAAAGAAAATAAACGGATAATATTGTTTTATTGCAAATCAGCTTGGAGTTGGCTCTTCTCTTCTTGCTGGGTAGTTTCAAAACTCTGGCTCGATGAGCAGTTACTCAAAGACTTATTGCAAGAATGCTAAATTTTATATTGAAATTTGTTTCGTGCAATTAAATCAATAAACATATTTTTAATTAAATATAATTGCTATGATAATATTTTTTGTTTCGTGTAGTGATGAATTTAACACAAATATGTATATACATATGTATTTATATTGATAATCGAATTTTTAGTGATTTTAGATTCAAAATAATATCTTTCTAATAAAATAAATAAAATCTAAACTATGACTTTCAAATCTGAGAAAATTGATATCAATTACATTCAAATTGGAATTAAAGAAAATCCCCAATAATAATATGTTTTAAAATGTTTATATGTGTATACTCAGGTTAGGTTGAACGGGCTAGTCAATAAAGACCTCACATACATTATATGCGCTCTTAGTTTTCGCAGAGTTTGTTCGACAACCAAACGGAAAATCCCCAGTTACAAACTAGGAATTATAAATGTAAGGCGCGATAGGCCCTACGTGGATTTTGCGTGCATACGGTGCCACGGATACTTTCTTTGCTTTCTCTCCACATGGAGTTTCCACGGCCGTTTACTATCTGGTATAGTTCCTAGATTTTTGTGCTTTACCTTTCTTTTGGGATTACCATTCAACTAGGGCCTTATATTTCCTAGTAAATAATAATTATATCGATGTTTGCCACATTGGCGACTAACCCGGCTCCAAATATCCAAGCATGTACATACTGAAGCGCCTGCTCTATCAGAGAGCTGATTCTTGATAGGCACATTCCTCTTATGATGACTGAAACGTTATCTGCATACGTCGTGAGTTTTACTGGTCGTCTGTCGAACAGAGTCAGCAATTGATTGTTGACTCGCTTTCACAACGTTGGTGATAATACTCCGCCCTGTGGCCTTCTTCTCAGATTTTGTGGCCTAGCATAGAGTTCATTGCAACATGATCACCCTGCACCTTAACATAAAGCCAATCCAGTTTTTTAAGCCGGATGTGCTTCAACCGTCTAGAAAAACCCTCAGGGCTCATTCCTCGTATTCCAGGGCTTTCCCTATATTCACAACCGTAAGAAATGTACTAACGGGTAACTTATCCATCTATTAATCTCTCTAGGATTGTGGACAAAAAAGATGTCAACTAATAGGCCTGTAGTCTTTCGGGTGCAGATGACTGGTTCCTCCCACTTTTGAAATAAAGACTACTCGATTATGCTAACCACACGCCATTTGCGCACCAAATTTTTCGTCGAGTTATGGCTCCAGATGAGGATTGTAACAAAGGGGCAGCGCCACATCCATTTTTCAAGATTTGAATTTTTTCCCATTTCTTGTTATAATCACACGAAATACGATTGTTACAAAACTATTTTTCGCAAAGATTTAACTTATTATTTTTTCCGCGAGCCTTTTTAAAGTCATTGGGTGTGGTCCTTAACCAATTTTATCCATTTTTATTAGAAATATTTCATGCTATAAGGAAAATATTTGTACCCAAATTTGTTACGATATGTAAATTTTTCTTCGAGTTATGGCTTCCGAAACATTGAAATTTGCTTAGTCATAAAAGGGCACGCCCATTTTTTAAAATTTGAATTTTTTCCTATTTATTGTTATAAATCCACTTGTGAAATGAAATACCATTGATATAAAGCTAATTTTTGCAAAGATATAGCTTATTTTATTTATCCACGACCGTTTTAAAAATTTGTATATACAAGTGGGCGTGGTCCTTAACCGATTTCGTTAATTTTTCTTCAAAGCATTTCTTATAGTAAAGGCAACCTCTCTGCCGAATTTTGTTACGATAGGTTTAACGATTTTTGATTTATGATAAATAATATTTGGAAAATTGATTTTATCACAAGTGGGCGGTGCCACGCCCATTTAAAATTTTTTTTTCAAATTTTTATCAAGGTTTTTTTGTGTTTTTCTAAAATGTTATATATATATAAAGTGGGCGTGGCTATCATCCGATTCGCAAATTTTCCAATATATAATACCAATCTATTATGGGTCCAGATAAGCTGGTGTACCAAATTTGGTGAAGATATCTCTATATTTACTCAAGTTATCGTGTTAACGGATGGACGGACGGACATGGCTCAATCAAATTTTTACTGATGATTTTGATATATGGAAGTCTATATCTATCGCGATTTCTTTATACCTGAACAACCAACCGTTATCCAATCAAAGTTATAATACCCTGTGTACAAGTACAACTGGGTATAAAAATATCAAATTACTTTATGACAAATTCACAAAATCAGAAAGCTTACAACGTCAGTATAGTGGACATTGGTGAGATAATGTCATAAGGCTATAGCTTCAACGGACCTTGTGGACATTTGTAGAGATCTTAGGTCGATTGACGATATAGCTGATGATTAAATGTCACGCCTTCAAAAATGGGATCAAAAGTCTAAATGAATCGGAATTTCCGAAATTCTGGTCTCAGAATCGACGATCCGTAATAAACTCAGAATATAAACGTGCACTATATTTGTATATGATTACACTTTATTTACATATCGACTTTTTCCACATCGCCGAAGACGCAAAAGATATTTGCATTTACATTGACATCCACACATGAATGCAACGCACAACTGTTTCTTCTAATATTGTTTACACGTTTTTAACTCTGTATGTCGCTTTCATTGTTTTATTTGTAGGTGTGTCAATACATTTTCAGCTTTAATGCACGAAAATAAGTATTTTCAGTTTATTTAATGCTTCATTGATTTTTAAATTATTATACTCAGTTTGAGCAGAGCTCACAGAGTATATTAACTTTGATTGGATAACGGTTGGTTGTACAGGTATAAAGGAATCGAGATAGATATAGACTTCCATATATCAAAATCATCAGGATCGAAAAAAAATTGGATTGAGCCATGTCCGTCCGTCCGTCCGTCTGTCCGTTAACACGATAACTTGAGTAAATTTTGAGGTATCTTGATGAAATTTGGTGTGTAGGTTCCTGAGCACTCATCTCAGATCGGCATTTAAAATGAACGATATCGGCCATAACCACGCCCACTTTTTCGATATCGAAAATTTCAAAAACCGAAAAAGTGCGATAATTCATTACTAAAGACGGATAAAGCGATGAAACTTGGTAGGTGAGTTGATCTTATGACGCAGAATAGAAAATTAGTAAAATTTTGGACAATGGGCGTGGCACCGCCCACTTTTAAAAGAACGCAATTTAAAATTTTTAAAGCTGTAATTTGGCAGTCGTTGAAGATATCATGATGAAATTGGCAGAAACGTTACTCCTATTACTATAGGTATGCTTAATAAAAATTAGCAAAACGGAGAACGACCACGCCCACTTTAAAAAAAATTTTTTTAAAGTCAAATTTTAACAAAAAATTTAATATCTTTACAGTATATAAGTAAATTATGTCAACATTCAACTCCAGTAATGATATGGTGCAACAAAATACAAAAATAAAAGAAAATTTGAAAATGGGCGTGGCTCCGCCCTTTTTCATTTAATTTGTCTAGGATACTTTTAATGCCATAAGTCGAACAAAAATTTACCAATCCTTGTGAAATTTGGTAAGGGTTTAGATTCTAGGACGATATCTTATTTCTGTGAAAAAGAGCGAAATCAGTTGAAGCCACGCCCAGTTTTTATACACAGTCGACCGTCTGTCCTTCCGCTCGGCCGTTAACACGATAACTTGAGCAAAAATCGATATATCTTTACTGAACTCAGTTCACGTACTTATCTGAACTCACTTTGTATTGGTATAAAAAATTGCCGAAATCCGACTATCACCACGCCACTTTTTCCGATATCGAAAATTACGAAAAAAAAGAAAAATGCCATAATTCTATACCAAATACGAAAAAGGGATGAAACATGGTAATCGGATTGGTTTATTGACGCAAAATATAACTCTAGAAAAAACTTTGTAAAATAGGTGTGACACCTACCATATTAAGTAGAAGAAAATGAAAAAGTTCTACAGGCGAAATAAAAAACCCTTGAAATCTTGGCAGGAATACTGTTCGTGGTATTACATATATAAATAAATTAGCGGTACCCGACAGATAATGTTCTGGATCACCCTGGTCCACATTTTGGTCGATATCTCGAAAACGCCTTCACATATACAACTAAGGGCCACTCGCTTTTAAAACCCTCATCAATACCTTTAATTTGATATCCCATATCGTACAAACAAATTCTAGAGTCAGCCCTGGTCCACCTTTATGTGCGATATCTCGGAAAGGCGTCCACCTATAGAAACTATGGCCCACTCCCTCATAAAATACTCTTTAATACCTTTCATTTGATACACATGTCATACAAACACATTCCAGGGTTACCCTCGGTTCATTTTCCTTCATGGTCATTTTCCCTTATGTTGTCACCATAGCTCTCAACTTAGTATGTAATGTTCGGTTACACCCGAACTTAACCTTCCTTACTTGTTTTTAAAAACAGTTTGCTTAGTTACTTACTTACTACTTAATTGGCGCTTAACCGTCTAAACGGTTATGGCCGTCCAACAAGGCGCGCCAGTCGCTCCTTCGCTCCGCCAACCGGCGCCAATTGGTCACACCAAGGGAGTTTAAATGGTTTTCCACCTGGTCCTTCCAACGGAGTGGGGGCCGCCCTCTACCTCTGCTTCCATAGGCAGGTTCCGATAGAAAAACTTTCTTGGCCGGAGCATCATCATTCATTCGCATAACATGACCTAGCCAGCGCAGCCGCTGCGTTTTAATTCGCTGGACTATGTTGATGTCTGCGTATAGCTCGTACAGCTCATCATTAAATCTTCCTCGGTACTCGCCATCGCCAACGCCTAGAGGTCCATAAATCTTTGGAAGAACTTTTCTCTCGAACACTCCCAAAGCCGCTTCATCTGCTGTTGCTGTTTGCTTTAGTTAGTTAAAAAAAAAGCATATGCAAATTAGTGTGGGATAACTTTTTGAGCACATACAAATTTGTGATAGGAGGCCGGTTGTCTTAATGCTTTCTATTGGGCTATGCTATAGCTGAATTTTTGCCTAAGAATTTTTTAGTGAATCTAAATCTGTTCCGAAAGGTGTCGAAGCGATCCACTGTAATGCACATATGTCCAGCGTGCGTCAAATTAAAAGCTTTTGGTATTCAAATTAATTGTCATAAACAAGCACTAAATAAAAGGACATAGGCACATTATAACTTTCGTGTATGTGCTTGCTCATTTCTTCTTCTTTACCCTTCTCAAAGGGTCGATCACTCAATGTTGTTACCTCAGATAGCTAAATATATCTTAAGATATAACATTCTCTGCTTGTCTGCCCCACTGACAAAGTAGAACTACTAAGGATTTAACGGCCTCGGTACCAAAAATTTTTCAGCAGAAAGTTCATTTTGCGTCCTTGCGACAAGTTGGTACAGGAATTAAGTCAACAGCCAGATGCTTCAAAGTTAGCTCGTTTTAAGGTATCATACGTTTATCACGGCCGACATGGTGCATCACCAAAGTCCCTCTGTTCAAAGTCCGGGAAAAACAACATCAAATTTTTAGGAAAAAGTATTTTCAAATAGATAAAAATGTTGGTACGCCTCCGAGCATTGATTTGGTAAACACTCTGATTGTCTTCCATGGCAGAGCTTCTCAACGTGATAGCAGGGCTCACCGGACGCGATCCAAAGAATGTGCTTACCGATTCTGTATGGATTAGGCTTAGGGCTCGCTTATGCTTGTCTCATCATAATACTTACATAAATGTTTCATTATCTCTCTTGGAGGCGCGGATGTTGTTTGCTGCGATGGCTTGGTTTGTGACAATTCAACAAAAACTGTCTGTTGAGCATTTCATTATGCTCTTTTATGACGAGCAATTTTGCCTCTCTATGTGAACGATATTCAAGGATCTTAAAAAGGCACTCCCTGACATTTTCTGTGTACAGTATTATGGCAGGCCTGTAGCCTTTTTCAGTGTGTGTCTGTCAGACGACCAATACGACCTACGCGTAGCTCATGAGCGGCCGGTCACTTGCTTTATTAGCAGTGTCTTTTGTTATCTTTTTCCCAATTGCAGCCGGAAAGCGATTTGAAGATTTTGTTGCAGCTTTGTGCCGTATATACAATTTCGTAGGTATTTGCGTTGAAGGCATGAGTGTTATCGAGCCTTTACCTTAAAATCGTCGGTAGAGTAATATCATCGACGTGAACGTCCATTATTTGCGTCAGTCTTCCTTACACGTGAATTCGGTCGGTGAGTAACAGGTTGCGCGAGGTGAAGGAACCAGAAGTACTAGACAGATAGCTACTTATTTTGCGAAACTAGTCCGTCTAATAAAGGTCCAGATCGAGTTGCCAATATCGTGCAGTCTTCGGCGTAGAAAATATAAATCTCTCCTTGTAGTGGAGAAGACAGCTGTAATATGCAGAAATCAAATAAAAGCAAAATGGGATAATACACCACCCTCTGGTACTCGCGGTTTAATTCTCCTCGTTTTGAGGTTTCGTTGCTAAAATTAGCCGCCATATTAGGGTGGGTCGATTTGTATGGTCGAAAGTTAACCGATATCGCGCCATCGATTTTTCGATAGGATTTGGGCGCGGGAAAAAAAAGTTCCCTCGCATACGCAAAATTTAATTTTTTTTGACTTTTTTCCGACTTTGATTTTTAAGTTTGTTTTCATGACCTACTAAAAAAAATGTCATATGCATATATATGAAATTTTACAATCAAATGAAAAATTTTGTTTAGTAGGTCGTGAAAAAAACCTTAAAAATCAAAGTCGAAAAAAAGTAAAACAAAAAAATGAAATTTCGCCGGCGCGGAATTAATTTTTTTGGGTATGCGTAGTGGAAGTTTTTTTTCCTGAGCCCAAATCCTATCGAAAAAATCGATGGCGCGATATCGGTTAATAAATCGAACCATCTACGCCATATGTCAACAAATCAGATAATATGCGGTCCATCATTTTAGTCAGAGGGAAAGAGTAGTGTGCCGTGGTTGCTTAGTATAGTTTAAGCTAGTTTTCACCAAACTTTTAGATGCAAATGTTTAAACTTGTTTTTGCTAATTTAATTCTTCTAGAAATGTAGCTGTTTCTTGTGTCTCCCACTTGTGTGGCTTAAAAGCCTAAATTGCTGCAATTTATGGTACGAGTTTGTGATTTTCATAGAGAAGCATTCAGTTTCTAAGCGTTTACCCATTGACCCAAATTTTTGACTTTCACTTCATTCTGTTGGACATTGGGCAGATTGCCAACTGTCCAAGTGTCCTGCAGCGCTACTTGACGCTATAATTTATGCATAGAATATGCTACAAGTCAAATTGTCACATACAAATCAATTCAGAATATATGTATTCGGATGGCATGTCACAAACGAACCCATACCAACAAAAAAAAACAAAAAAACATTCATGTCTATTTGTGTGTAAATATGTGCAATCGTACGAGTATTTTAGCATCAGATAAAAACGAAAAGAATATTGAATTATATTCTTCAACACATACACATATGCATTCACTTAGCTGTGCAATTTCATGGTCATATTTGATCTTTTGCCAAAACAAATTGTACAAAAACAAAATTGCTTTTCTACAAAATTGACGAAGTGCAAATACAAATGTCAAAAGGTCTGCATAAATAACTGACCAATCGTCACATGTTAAGTGTGCTATGGGTCACGTATTTGTATAGTACGCATAATATGTTGAAGTAAATTTAGCACAAGAATATCCGTGTGTCCCTTTTATTTAGCTTAAAGCTACACGTTCCCACACAAACATACACTCATACTTGAAATCTAAGTTGTTATAAAATAAATAAATATAAATCGGTAAATGGATAAAAGTAGTAAATTTACTATTATTAGTATTTTTGTTATTCATCTTGTAGCATATGTGTTTTAGATGTTTGTTTAGTATGTGTGCGTGGTATGTGTGTCAATGAAAAGGTCTGCAGAATGAATGTGCAGAATGTGTTGCGTTAAAATTTGTGTACATATCAACACGTAGCATGCTTTAAGGCGCTTAGCTGCTTAAGAAACCACGTTGGGTGGGCTCGTTTAGGTAGAGCGAACAACAGAAAAGTTATTTTTTTTACAAATGTGGTATTTAAATTAAAATATTGAAGTATTAATACAGCGGCAGAGAAATAGGGTTTCATGTTTCCAAAGTGAATTTGAAAAATGTAAAAAAAATTTTATTGAGGACACAAAAACAAGCTTATAATATTTTTCAGAGTACAAACAGTTATTACTGTTTAGAATAAAAACGAAAAAAGGTATTTTTTGACAGTAAAGTTCAAATATTTTTTCTTTCTTACTTAATTGACGCTTTTCTGTTTAAACAATTATGGTCGTCCAATAAGCGACGCCATTCGCTTCTTTGTAGGGTTAACTCTTCCTTTGCCTCCATAGGCGGGTTCCGATAGCAATACTTTCTCATCCAGAGCACCACCTTTCATTCGCATAACATGGCTTAGCCAGCGTAGCCGCTGTGTTTTAATTCACTGGACTATGCTAATGTCTGCATAAAGCATGTACAACTCATCATCCTCTTCGGTAATCGCCATCACCAACGCGCAAAGGTACGTGAATCTTTCGGCTTTTCTCTCAAATACTCCTAGGAGTCACTTCATCTGATGTTGTCATGGTACATGCTTCTGCACCATATAGCAGGACGAGTATGATAAGTGACTTGTAGAGCATTATTTTCGTTTTCCGAGAGTGGGCTTTGCTTTTCAATTGCTTACCTAGTTCAAAGTAGCATTTATTGAATAAAAGTGATTTTTTGCTGGATTTCACAGCTGATGTTCTTGTTTATCATAATGCTGGTTTCCAAATAAACGAAGTCTTTTACTATTTCCAAATTACGGCTGCCAACAGTGACGTGGCTGCCAAGGCTCAAATGCTCTTATTTATTGCCTGATGACAGCAGGTACTTAGTTTTGTTACCACTAATCAGCAAACCCATCTTTTTCTCCTCTCTTTTTCTTGTTTGGAGCAAGCGGAACTTACGGCGCGCGTCCTCAGGCCGATGATATTGTAACGAATTTAGTGCAAATCCTCTTATTTGCAACCTTCGCTAACTTTCGAATCACTAGACTGTTGAATAAATAACTCCACTATTCAATAATGCAAAAGGCCTTTATCAAAGTTCTTCACAATAACATTACTATTGCTCGGCAGCTAGCGTCTTAAATCAAAACTGATTGTCGCGCCTCTACTGTTGCTGCCTTTATACCCTGTGATTTCTCGTTCGCATACTTCTAGGCGCTTCCAGAATTTACTTAGTTACTGCTATAAAATTATAACAACAGATGCACGTGTATAGCTTCTCATATGCGCGTGTATTTGTGAGCGACACTATCCACAATTATAATTACCTACTTTTGGGAGCATCTCAGATAAGATATCTGCATGTCTTTGTGCGTCTCTTCTCCTCTGCGTGTACGTACATATTGATTGATTTATTGATGTGCATACAAGTCACTGCTTAGCATTGGCTTAGAGATGATAGTATCCCTTAGTGCAGCTAATATTCGTTACAATATCAATGTCGTCGCAATTTCACTTGTTTATATAATATTTTTCCAGAACTATTAAGTTCTGCGGCTTTATTTTTCTCTCCATCATTAAGTTAAAGAAATCACACGATAGGCGTGTCACCCTGTCTGAAACGTCGTTTAGTTTCTAATGGCTCGGAGAGTCCTTCCCAATTATGACTGAGATGATGTGTGTTGCACAGCCCTTTAAGTTTGTCGAGAAAACTAAACTTAGATATATCGGCACATAGGCCGCTTCTTTTCGGGCTGTCGAATGTGGCTTTAGAATCGACAAAGGTGTGATGCGTGTCAATTATTTTTTTGCGAGTTATTTTCCAGGATTTTGGCACATTATAAAATCTGATCAATGATAGCTTTACCAGATCTGAAGCCGCACTTGTAGGCCCTATCAGGCGATTCACAGCAGGTTACATTCCTTTACATAATACGTTTGACAGGACCTTATATGCGTTACCAAGAAGGCTGATTCCACTATTCTTATGTCGCGGTTTGCAGGATTCCCCTTCTGATGGACTGGGAAAAGAAGAACACTTAGATTCTAATCGTCAGGCGTGCACCTGTGCGATCATATTTTTCATAGAAATTGTATGCATGTGCCTTACCAACTGCTCGCTGCCGCATTTGAATAGCTGCGTAATCCATCAGCGCCTTGTTGTTTTTTTTATCTGGTTATCGCTATTCTTACTTCGACATAGTCCGAAAGGGGGACCATAATTCCATCATCATCGATTGCGCGCTCAGGCTCATAATTTTTCCTGAGCGTTTCAGCGCTCCCTCTTTTTAAGGCACAGAGAAGTTTTCCCTCCATAATTTAAGCACCTTCTGCACATCGGTTACCAGGTGGCCGATCATTCATTTTTGTTTTGCCTCTTCTTCTGTCTTTGTGACGGCTGACTAAGATTAAATTTTGTTATTTTAATCAAGCCAAAGCTCTTCTATCTTTTACTTTCCAGCAACTTAAAATTCAAAATACACAAACACGTAAAACTTTCTTGGTTCATTTGTTAATGTTATCTCAAATCAATTACAAAATGTAAATTAGAAATGTGATAAATTAGAAATTTCCATAAAATCTTCTTGCAAACTTCCGCTGCATAATCCCCATAGTGCTTTATCGCTCGCAACTCGCTATTTCAAAAACTTTGTAGCTACATTTCCAATAGAATGGCAACATACACAAGCACAATCACATATTTAGGACAATATACAAACAAATATGTTCAAGTGTACGTATAATTGTCTATCTCTTTATATATATCTGCATTACAACTACTTTGGTCAGTGTTGCGTAAAGATTTATGGCCGGTACGTGATTAACGTAATTTTGCCACTTGAATAAATTTGAAATGTTTCTTAACACTTCAACAATACTGACGTCCGTTCATTTACTCGAGCTTACTTGCTTTCTCTTCAAAAACTTTGCATTACTTAGTTATGCTTACATATTAGTTAGTGTGTACACACATACACTGTACAACAAAAGTAGTTGAATACAAAAGGCGAGAGGGATTGAAGCAGAAGTCACAATTAAATTTTATTTAAAGTTGCTAACACAAAAAAGGGTACGAACCAAGTAAGACAAGAAGAAAAGTTTTCGTGAGATTTCGCACTCGATAAAGTTTAACTTTTAATGAAAAATATGCTTGTTGTTGTATATATACAGTGCTGGGATAAATTAATAGAAACAAGAAAAAAATTTGAAAAAAAGCTTAATTGGCATTTTGAAAAAATAAAAAATGGGGAAGCTAAAAATTGAAAACTGTTCTTATAATTTTTAAAGAAAATATACAAAAATAAATTTTTAAATTTCAATATGGAATTCTCGGTATGAGCCAATTGCATGATATATTGAATATTACTTTGATAATAATTTGAGAAATCAAGTTTCCGAAATTCAGAATATTTAATATTAAATTTGACAAAAAAAATGCTTATTTAAAATTTTGGAAAAATAAAAAATGGGAAGCTAAAAATTGAGAACTTTTCTTATAATTTTTTAAAGAAAATTTGTAGGACTTAGCTTAAAATTTTAATATAGAAATTTTCAGTCAGTTGCATTAAATATTCAAAATTCAAAAATTTCTCCGAAAAATTTTTAAAAATGATGCGAAAATTTAAATTTCCGAAAATTTTTCGAATATCTAGTTATAATTATGATAAATATTTGTTGCTTTGAATTTTGGTTGTATTTTTCCAAAACATTAAATTATTTAGATTGTTTAAGTGACTTAAACTATAAACATTTTTTCGTTCGTTTGTTTCATTAGCCATTGAATGTACTTGTAATTCTCAACTGGTTAGTGAAATATTCTAAAGACATAGTTTAACTTGTTTATCCCAAAAGGGTGTTTTTCAAAGCAAAATAAGGTGGCTCAACCAGCAGCTAATACCTTAGAGCCCCCAGTGCTCGCCCCCAATGAATACATACAAGGTGTAACAGGCGCATAGCGACCTCTCTCTAAACCATAAAATAATATACAGTCCACTTAAATGACAAAATAATATAATAACAAAAAAAAACTATTCGCCCATCGAATCACCAAAACTTAGAGATTTTGAAAAACATTTTAACATTCAAAAACTAAATATCTTAGGAATTTGAAAAACTATTGATTTAGACGTTTTGAGACATTTTAATAATTTTTTGCGAAAGTCAGTTCAAAAATGTGAAATTTTGCCAAAACAATTTTTGAGGATAAATAAAAATTCAAAAATATAAAGTTTTTGGAGTTTCAAAAATTAAGAATTTAGGCGTTTTAAAAAATTTACTAACTTTTTTTGCAAGTTTTTGAGAATTTTGTAAAAAAAAACTAATAATAAATTAGGAATATGAAGATTTATTGATAAAAATGAAATTTTAGTAATTTTTTATTTCGACACTTAATAAATATTTTTTTTAATTTGCCAAACAAAATTTAGAGAATACATAAAATTTCGAAAATGAAATATTAGGAAGTTGAAGAATTGTTGATAAAACAACTGGTTTCGATATTTTAGTAACTTTTGCGAAACTTTATTAATTTTTTTTTAATTTTGCCAAAATTTTGAGAAAGTTAAAAATAATAACAAAAACAATGTATAAAGCAATATGAACATGTCTCGCTAATTAAATACAGATAAAAATAATAAAATTCAAAGTCTTCTGAATCTGAAAAGTTATTGATGTAGATATGTTTCGAAACTTTAGTAATTTTCGAAAACCAGTTCAAAACTTTTCAAAACTTTTTCTGGTGAAAATTATTTTTTTTTGAAATTTTGCCAAATAATTTTCTTAGAATAAATAAAAATTCAAATATTTAAAGGTCTTGGGAAATATAAGTAACTTTTTTTCGAAAGTTTATTTACACCTTTTTATTATTATTATTATTACTAGGCCAGTTAGGATTGCGACCTTTGTGTAAATCTATTGTGCATGACCTTTCAGTCTACTTTTGTAATGGAAGCTTCTAATGTTTTTAACTACATTTTCAAGCCTTTTACTCCTTATCACATGGGGTATAAGAGTCACACCAGCTAGATGAAAGAGTTTCCGCCTTGCCAGAGCGACGCATTCGCGGAGAATGTGAACCGATGTTTCATCCTCCAGCTCACAGAAAAGAAATTTTTTAAAAATTTTGTCAAACAAAATTTTGAGAATAAATAACTCTTGTGATATATCTTAACCCTAATAAAGCTTAAAATTAAAATATTTCGTAAAAACGTGGCTTTGTAGAAGGAAAGGTTCTAGGGTAGAAAAGCATTTTGAATTTTTTTTGTAAATTGAAAAATTTTTCGAATTATGGTTACATACTTTTCTAAAACTTTCAATTGTTGAAATTGAAAATTTTTTCGCATTATGGTTACATACTTCTCTAAAACTTTGAGTTTGTTGAAGTTTTCGAAAAAAATTTGAAATTTAGAATTTTGAAAATTCTTGATAATTCAAATTTTTTATTTTTTGTTCATTCTGAGAAGTACTGCCAACTTTTTCTTTCAAACGAAATTAAATAAAAGTAAAAATTGTTTTTGTTTTTATCGCCTATTGATAAATCATTCAGGTTCGAATCGAGCTCAAGGCCTTCGAAATGGATCTATCTGCGCAGCTATGGAGGTTGTCTGAAAAATTTTCTACTTACTATGCAAAAACAAAAACAATTTTTCAAATTTAGAAAAATAAAAAATAACAATAATATCAATAGAAAAAAATTATTGTTCTGGCCTTGAGCTCGATTCGAACTTGATGATTTATCAATAGGCCGATAAAAACAAAAACATTGTTAACAACATGAGCACTTGGGAAGTCAAACAAAGTAATTGACAATAAACAAAATCCAGCATTATCAGTGATTTGCACCAGATGCGCAACACTGAATAATGTGTTGGTAAAAGGAATAGAGTAGCAAATTTGCCAGTAAACAAACCACCTGTATAGCTAAATGGTTAGCGCAGCATGCCTAAAGCGTACTGATGATGAAGCTTAGCACCCTTCGAAATGGATCTATCTGCGCAGCTATGGCAGGTTGTCTGAAACATTGTCTACTTACTATTCCAAAAAACAAAATACAATTTTTCAAATTTAGAAAAATTAAAAAATAACAATAATTATCATTAGAAAAAAATTATTGTTCTGGCCTTGAGCTCGATTCGAACCTTGATAGAGTAAAAAAGTAAATGAAAAATTCTGTCGAAAAAAATTGAAATAAGTAAATTCTGTGATATGTCAAAATCCTGTTAAGGTGTTTTAAATTGTTTTTTTTGGAATATCAATAACGAGCTGGGTATTTAAATTTTTATTTGAAATTTTGGGTGACATTGTTTTTAAAATTAACTAAAATTTCTATATCATATATATTATTAAGTCCAATGCTGTATATTTGTATACAAGTGAGTTGAGCGATGACTTGTCTGTGTTCTATTGGCTTTGCATGAATATCCTTCAAACAGAGAGGGCTGAAACCAGCTAAATTTGATGCAACTAAAGATGGATGAGCAGACAAGTAGGGATCCAGAGTTTTCATTACGCTGTGATAATAAATAGCACTTGGTTGGTCAATTATCTGAGAAATAGTGAAAACAAAAATGTTAAAAGGGGAGTGGATGAATTCCCCCTTAATTTATTATATTTTCACGCACTGTGTATAAATGTAACTTCAAATGAGCAGATTTTAGTTATCTCTTTGCTGGTCAATTACAAAACTATGAGAAGATTTTGTTTTGGAAATATTCACTTGTGTTCGTAATAGGGGTTATTTCCAAAGATTTGGTTATTATTTCATTCTATGAATTAATAGTATAACAAACAACAAGGAAATCAGTGGAACATAAAAGCTCTTGTTTTTAATTACACAACTACCGTAATGTTCATCAAAGAAAAATAATACCAATAATAAATTTCGTTTTAAAGTTATCTCTTACAACCAGAATTTTTCTTGCAGCAATGAGGAATACGTTATTTATTTTAAAATACATTTCTGGGTTGAGTGAGGTATACATACATATATTTTCGTATAATTTATTTTTTTCATCAAAAATATTTATTATTCAAATTAGATTTTCTATTTTTCACTGCTGCCATTTGTTATAGATGCTGATGCTGGTTTTATTTTATTTTTATTCTTATTGCTACAATTGATAGCATTTTTGTGGTTTTTTCTTTTATTACAATTTGGCTTTGTTTTTATTTGTAATTTTATAGGCAACAAGCTGACAATAAATCTATTGTGTTTGTCCTATAGTCTGTGTTTTTATGAAAACAAAGACAACTGGAAAGAAAATTTGCTATTGTCCCTAATTTATTTCTCCTGTTACACATGGCCTAGTTAAATGAAAGTTGTTGAGTTGAGCGAACATGCATACTTTCATTAATACAGTCATATACAATTATATATGTATGCATTGATATTGTTGGTGGTGTAGCGATAAAGGCACTCCCCGAAGGTTTCGACGAGTGTTATCGATGTTGATGATCTTTCGCGGATATAGATCCGATAGGTTCCGGTAACAAGTACCATTAAGTTTCAAGCCTGTTTATCTTGGGAACCACATTGAGGGATGTCTAGAAATCCCTCCCACCCCCTTGATCCATTAAAAACTGGGCGTCGCCAGAGTCTCTCCTGCTAAGGAAACAGGATTCGCAACGGGTAGATGAGGTTGAAAAGTGGTAAGGAAGCTGTAAATTGCGCTGGCAACCCCTTGAAAGTATTGTGCTACACAACCCTAGAATCATTTAACTTGCCTCTAACGGCAGGTATAGTTTCAGCCTAAGTCTCGTAACCCGATGGAGTATGAATGTATGGATATTTGTTTGTTTTTGGATGTAGACAGAATGCGTGTACTGAGTTAAGTTTTCCGATGCGATAATTTCACTACGTTTATATCAATATCAAATATTTAAACTCAATGCCGCGTTTACGAAATTTGCAAAAATTTATTTGAAATGTAAAAAAAAATCAAGAAAAATTTTGAAACAAATTTATTATATATAAATACAATTGATAAAAATACAAGAAAAACGCCCGATTGAAAATTTTGGAAAATGTTGCAAAATAATTGTAGAAATTATAATATAAAATTTCAAGAAATCAGCTAATGAAAAATTTCTTAATTTTTGAAAAAAAGGTAATTCTTGGATGTTTATTAAAACTTAAAATATCTTAGTTTTAAAATTTTAGAAAACTAAAAAGAAATTGTATTGAAATTATTGAAAAATTCTGTACCTTTTCTGCTTTGAAAATATAGAAAAATCGGCATGAAGAATTCGAAAATCTAATTTTGTTAATAAAAAAATTTAATTACAAAGAATACAAATACATTTAAACTATTAAAAATGTCAGTTAATGAAAAATCTAAAAACAAGCTTGCCAGTTTTAGTGCTTTGAAAACTGTCTGCCTCTAAACAGTGCGATCATCGCAGGAGGGCGAGTTACAGTGCCACCCCCGGGAAAAAGGCTTTCAAAAGATTAACAAGGCATATTCGAAACAGGTTGTCCCCCTTAATTATTCGAAAAATAATCACACAATTTTAATTTGCTTTTTTTGTATTTTAATAAATTAAACAATAGGGCATTTACCGCTTAAAACCATTACAAAAAGTATCTAAATTTTTATAATTTTCGGGATTATTTCAAAAAATTGCATATACGTTTTGCACATTTTATAATTCATATATAGTATATAAACATATACAAATACAAAAAAAGCACATTTGAATTTAGAAAAACATGTATTTTTAATATAAACAAGTAAGGGCGGACTGTCTTCGGCTGTGCCGAAGACTTCATACCTTTCATGAATGGGGCTGAACAATAATCTTATACCGTTCGTAATATCCGAATAATCGGATGTATAAATAAGAAATATATAATGAACAGATCTACATACCTAAACGATTTTAAGATAAATATAAAATAAAAAATAGGTAGGTACTTGTGTGAGGATGCAAAGTTTGTTTTTTGTGGTCTGCGTGTAAAAAACTATGACTACGATCACGTATTTCAACAATATATGACGTAAACGTAACTATTTGATGACATTTGATGAATTTTGAAGCTTCTAGCCGTAAAAAAGGGGCAAAAAATACAGTTTATATGGGGTATATAATATATATACAACCGATCTCTATGATTTTTTCAGACAACAATATATGCTATATATGTAAGCATTTGGTGAAATTTAAAGCTTCTAGCTCTTAAAATAGGGCAGTAATTGCGAAAAGTTTCTTATCTGAACAATCGGTTGTGGGGGATATATACTATATATACGACCGATCTCATCAATTTTTTCAGGCAACAATATGTGCAATATACGAAATTATATGGTGAAGTTTGAAGCTTCAATCTGTTAAATTGAGTAAGATATGACAAAAATCCTCTTTTTCTGAAATATCGGTTGTATGGAGGATATATGCTATAGTGGTCCGATCCGGCCGGTTCCGACAAATGTCTAATCGGACACCCAATACACCCGCTCGACCAATTTTATCAAGACATCTCAAAAATTGAGGGACTAGTTTGCATACAAACAGACAGACGGACAGACGGACATGGCTAAATCAATTCAGCTCTTCAACCTGATTATTTCGGTATACTTAATGTTGGATCTATCTATTTTCCTTTAAGGACTTACAATTTTGGGTTTCGTGACGAAATTAATATACCATTTCATTTTCATGAAAGGTATAAAAATACATTTAGTTTAAAAAAATTCAATATATTTTGAAACTTAAAGTATGTAATTGTTTGCTGGGTTGGAGCTATTTCGGTCGATATGTATAAAGAAAAAACCAAGAGCTTTTACTTTTCTCTTTTATGCATTTCGACGCGTCCGCGTCATAGAAGAGACACATAAAACTCTTGATTTTTTTTATACATATCTACCGAAATAGTTGGAGCTAAAAAATTTCATAAAGAATTTGGTCCAATCAAAATATCTTAAAGTGTGTAAATCAAACCTTTCGCAAATTAATAAAGAAATTGTAATTTAAAATAGCAAAAAAAGAAAACTTTAAAAAATTTTTAAATTTCTACTTTGATATTCTCGAAATTTTGTGAATCACCTACTTTGAAGAGTACACAAACTCGTAAAATCGTTGTATCCTTGATTTCAAAACGGTTCCAGACATAAACTGGCGCACTCCGAAACAAAAGCAAGAAACATTTTTATTGTACCTATAAAATTGAGCCACAAACGTACTAAATCCTTTGCACAGTCCGTTTGATTGCTTATGCATTAAATGCATGCCACAACAAAGCAGCTGCTCAGGATAGCCTAATTGCTACAACAACGTGCCATATTATCGCCACATCAAAAATGTCAACACATGATGAGTTAATCAGCTCATAAATTTTTATGTAATTTATAATTTATTGCAACCATTGCGTAATGTGAGTGTGCTACGAAGTTTTACTAAGTAAACACATACACCAAGATGTACATATTTATACACATATAGTAGGTAAACACATATGTTTCTCATTCAGAGTTTTTAATCAACATATAGTTATGTTGCATGCCATGTACTGTCACTACTGCTACGGCAACGGCTGCCACATTAGCCGCAAAATTTTTAAATTGCCACTTGACTGCCACTTAACAGTAACATAAATCTTGCATATGTTGTCATACATGCAATATGACCGTATTAAATAACAACAACAACATTAGCAAGACAAATTAACAATTACACGTCAAAAAATATGAGGAAAAGGTACAAAACTGCTAGAGTAACTAATAATGGGGCACATTCATAAGTATATACACACATACATAGGTACAAGAGTCAGTGCACGGACTTTTAAAAAGAGAATGTTGGTAGACGAAAAATTAAAATAGTGGTAGAGTTGGTAGATTTTTTTTTAAGAAAACAATAGCTACATTTTATATTTGTACAAAACAATTCATATTTTATTGTAAAAACAAATAAAGCACATTTCACGGAAAAACACTTAAAAAAATGTAAACAAGACAAAAAAATTCATATAAATTTGTATATACATTAACCTGGGTCGATTTGTATGGACGAAAGTTAACCGATATCGCGCCATCGATTTTTCGATAGGATTTGGGCTCAGGAAAAAAAGTTCCACTACGCATACCCAAAAAAAAATTTTCGAACCTGCAAAAAAAAATGACGAAAGGGTAATTTTTCGACCAAAACACTCCCCAAACCCCAAAAAATATATTTTTTTCTTCAAAAAACTGTTATAAAAACGTCGGCGATGACCCTTTCGTCATTTTTTTTTGCAGGCTCGAAAATTATTTTTTTGGGTATGCGTAGTGGAACTTTTTTCTGAGCCCAAATCCTATCGAAAAATCAATGGCGCGATATCGTTATAAATCGACCCAGTCTAATATACATAGCTTATGCCTATATCATACTTGCTTTTTCCTGTATTTTGAGCTTGAAATACTGAGGAAACTTTACCGATAGGTCTCATTACAACAACAATTTTCCAATATACCAGTATTTTTCTGCCACAAAATAACGTCGTTGGCATGTATCGTTTACTTAAAACTTTTTTTATTTCGTTCAAAATTATTCATAGAAAACTGACGAAATATCGCAGGAAAATATTTGCGAGCTATTTACTACATTTCTTTCATAAACACATTTATTCTTGTTTGAATTTGTGAACAAATTTTTCAAATAAAAACCCAATTTCAACATTGTCAGAAAAAAAACAAAAGAAAAATCTATTTCCATGTTCTGTTATTAAATACAAGGAACAAAATCACTTCTACAAGTAAAGTTTTTATAAAATCTTATCAATATAAACTGGAGGCTGAAATAAAGTCCGGCCGATACAATACTCTTTTATATTTGATTGGAAATGCTTGAAATTTTTAATCCATTACGCTTGGCTGCGGCTGCACTACTGTGAGGTAATATTGCTAAGGAGAACATTTTTTCACTCAAATTTTCTTTTAGAAGACTTTTCAGTTCCCAATTTTACCATCCTTTAAGAATATCGTCCGAAAATATCTTTTCTATTATTTCTTATCATATAACATTAATGATCGCCATGCGTGTTAAGAATTTCGATGGAAGTCTTGTGAAATGGAAAAGCTTTAAGTAAGGGAACAATCATTGTCATTTGACTAGAATTATATTTTTTCATCAACATTTTCAAAAGGTGTAACTTTTCGTCTTCGAAATTGAATCGTTTCTTAATTTCCTTACAAAGGCTAATGTTGGCAGATTTTTGGGCTTTGGTGGTAGAAGTGGTAGAAAATGAAAATGGGCTAAAAAGTTGGTAGATCTACCAATAAGTCGTAAAGTCCGTGTACTGACAAGAGTGTGCCACATCGTTGGTGCACGAACAGTGATGGCGTGACACATTTAATAACCTGCACTTGCAACAACACATACTTATACATATGTACACATTTATACTTAATTGAGTGTTGGAGATGCAGTTGTTGCAGATTTGTCATATTAGGGTTGTATATATGTATGTATTAGGGTAGAGCGATTTAATTAAAACACCTTCAACGGCTTTAAAAATTTGTTAATTCTATAAAAAATAAAACTCAAGGAAGATTTTACAAAAATTTAAAAATATTGTTTTTAATTTTAACGTGAACTTTTATTTTTTCAGAAAATACAAATTAGATACAAAACTTTGTTGAGTGAAAAGAGTTGAATTAAAATTAAAAAGAAATTTAATTTGATAAAAATAATTAGTATAATAACTTTTCATAACTAATGCCGATGAAGGATTTAGCAGTTCCCGAAATGGATCTATACAACGAGCTTTGGTAGTTGTCTAAATTTTTTTCTTTCTTGTATTCTAATTTAAAAAAATTTCAAAATGTATCATAACAATAATAAGATAAATATTTAGAGTTAGCCTTGAGCTCGATTTGAACCAGCGATCTTATTAAAAAAAATGTTTTGTTTTTTTTATTACATAGAACATTGTTTTTATTACGGATGATACAATTAAGAAAATGTTCGTATATTGTAAATAAGTAAATTCTCAGTGAAAACTTATCTGCCTTGCAGATGGCCTCCCACCAATTTGTAGGAAAAACTAATAGGAGTACTATTCAAATGGAAGAGAAGCTCAGCCTCAAATCCTTTCTTAGGAAATTGTGCCTTATATTTATATATTTGAAAAGGATGTTTTGAAACAAAAAGATATTTTGCATAAAAGAAAAAAATTATAACTTTCCATGATCAAACAAAATAACTTTTTTATTGTTTTTCTTCGAAAAAATTGTCGTTTTTTAATTCCTAGGCTCTTTTGATTTAGAAATAAATTTTAAGGAAAGTTTTTTTAATTACTCAAAATTATGTAAAAATTTGGCAAAACTAGTTTTCCATCATTTTTGGGAAAAAAATTTGCTTAATAACCTTTATTATCAAAAATGATTTTTTTATTTCTCAAAAATTTTTTTTGTTCAAAACATTAAAACTTAACTACAGTTATCTAAAAAATATCTGTCATTATACTTATGTTCAAAAGTTTTTTTTCTTTATTTCTCAGAAAAAATTTGTTTTAGTCTCGAAACTCTTTTTTTTTAATTTTAGACACAACAAAAACAAAATAATCATTACATTCAAAAAATTTTTTATTTTCTTGACAGTAATTTGTTGTTTAGCAATATTAAATTTCTTAATGAAAACTGTGTGAGTATAGAGCAAAGCCGTGAAATGAGGCTATAACCTGATTTTGCGCTGAGACCCCAATATCAATACATAAAACAAATTGCCTCATAACACTGCTGTGTATTGGATCAATGCAATACAGGATTTTAATGCCGACTACCCTACTTTTAAAAGTCATATGTTTATGCTTCAAGTTGAGTGATAAACCCTTTTCCATATGCGATTTTTTCTTTGTGGAAACTTGCACTTCTGTGCGTGGCTTGTGCGTTTGTTGTTGTTGTAGGGTAGATTACTAACCGGAAAAGAGAAGAGAATGAGATGTTCTGTACTTACTACTTCACAACTTATCCGTTAAAAATTTTTTGGTTGAAAATCAAACATTGAGGTCGTGTGAAACGATTTCGAATGACGAAAAATGACTTCCGGTAATTGTAGCGGATGACGAAGAATTCAAGACTGGAAGGTAATGGTAATGGTAGTAACTGAGGAAAGATGTGTGTTCTCAGCCGTGGAGGGATCACATATTTCATCCTAGCTAGCGGAGACAAGACGAAGCGCGTCGATAATCTTGCGCTGATATGATGGCATACGTCCGGCTCCCTGCTATGACGTAGTAAGAATGGCAATATCTCATCTAAAAATAATAAGGCGCCAGGTAGTGACGGACTATCCGATGAGGCTGTTGAAATATGGAGACGAGACATTGCATCAACTCCGTTGCAAAATATGGTCGCATGTTTCCACATTGAAAAATAAGTATGCCCTGCTGAGGCAAAAAGAAAGGCGATCCCGCTAACCGAACCAATTTCCGGGGAATTAGTCGGCTTTTAATCGCATATAAGGTTTTATCTAACTTACTGTGCGAAAGACTGAAGCTCCAGTCAACGAACTTATTGGACCATAACAGCTGCGGCCATAGACCTGGTAAATATAACATCTTCACGATGCGCCAGATCCTGGAAAAGTACTCACGATAAGAGAATCGACACTTTACCATCTTTCTGTCGACTTCAAAGCAGTCTTTGTCAGCGTAAAAATAGTTACTTGTTACTTGTTGCTACGTCTGAAATTTAAGTTCACTGCAATGTTAAGGAAGCTCTGACAAATGACGTTGAGCAGCACGACTATCTTCGAAAGAGTTGGGAAGGATCTCTCCGAGTCACTCAAAACTAAACGAGGCTTGAAACCAGGCGACTCTCTTTCGTTCGATTTCTTAACATAATGCTGGAGAAGATAATTCTAGCCGCAGAACTTACCGATATGGCACAATGCATTACAAGAGCGTATAATTACTGGCGTATGCTGATGATATTGATATTAGTGGCCTTTACAAACTAGCGTGCGCCGCCATGGTGTGATGGTAGCGTGCTCCGCCTACCACCACCGAAGACTCAGGGTTCACACCCGTGAAAGCAACATCAAACATTTTAGAAACAAGTTTTTTCAATTAGAAGAACAATTTTTCTAAGCGGGGTCGCCCCCTTGCAGTGTTTGGAAGCACTCCGAGTGTATTTCTGCCATGAAAAGCCCTCAGTGAAACCCATCTGCCTTGCAGATGCCGTTCGGATTCGGCATAAAAACAAGTAGGTCCCATCTTGCTAATTTGTAGGTAAAAAAAGAGGAGCACGACGCAATTTGCAAGAGAAGCTTGGCCTTAGATCTCTACGAAGTTATAGCGCTTTACTTTATTTTTATTTTTATTTTTTGTTTTGGAGCGATCGAGAGAAAAGCTCTCTGGAAGATTTGTGGTCCGGTCAGTGATGTCAAATACGAGTATCGAAGAGATAGGACAGCTTATAAACCAACAAAGTCTCAGTGGAAGTGATGAAGATGCTCCAGCCAAGGAAGTATTTCAGAAGACACCGGAGTTTGGAAGCAATGGAAGTGGGATGCCTCCATTGAGTTGCGAGAGTCAGGAGGAAGACTCAATCTTCTGACTTAATCGGCAAAGCGCAAACTTTTTACAAAGTATTTCTTCGCTTTTGGTGGAAATAATAATGAATGAAGAATTTAGGTCACTAATGGTCCCTACCCTCAGAATATCACGACATTTTGAGGTGTCCATTGTAAAAAAAAGTCTTTGGAAAACAGGGAATCCATATACTTAGAGGACTGCTTCACGTCAAAGCATGACGACAGAAAAGCGGGAGCTGGTATCTATAGGCCGAACTGCAAGGAATTGATACCAATGGGATGCAACCCCACTATTTTTAGGCAGAAATTCATGTAAAAATTTGCGGTAGAAAATGTCTACGGGAGAGACAGTCGTGCGTCCTTGCAGCCTTACACGACTACTTCCAACCTAGTGGATGATGCATGGGATCTCTTTAGCAGCATGGTCCAAAGCTCTTTTGTGGACACACTACGGATTCACCATGTAAACCATAAGTAACTGGGAAACTAGCTGCTCAGAAAACACTGCACTGAA
>JARSSU010038439.1:0-28082 GCA_029619165.1 Eurosta solidaginis
AGTGGTTTCAGGCTCTGGAATCAGGGACTGAGTTCAGTTTAGACCGGTCATAGTGACGAATGTCACGCGTGATTAGTTTGCACGTCCTGCACGAGGTGCCCGGCTTCTAATGGATAATGGCGGATCTAGAGAGGAACAACTCGATAAAACCCGCCCGCAGAATCATTGTGCCGAGATCAGGGGAGGGAGGGCCTCTTTAAGAGTCAAAGACGGTACAACAACCGGTGACGAACTGGACTGTTTTAGGGCTTTGATATGACATTAAATTTGGACTGATGACTTTGGGCTGGTAGGTGCGGTATTTCTGCACTTTAGTAGGTCGGGGTGAAACCCTACCGAAATGGTGTAGGGCTAAATGCTGCACCTGCCCACGTCCCGTTAAAACCGTGGCGGGCCTCAAGGTATACGTTCCGGCCCGTCGCTGTTAAGTTGGTGGTGTAGGCTTGTAGGTGCGGTGAAGATTTTCCGCGTCGCCGTCCGTATGGCCTCTGAAAGCATTACTCATAAGGTAATGCGTCAACCCCGCGGGGCCTCCCCCTGCGTAAGCATAGATAATCACGAGACCGTTAAGTTAAAGGGCCGACTACACAATCGCGCTCCGTGGATAGCGGCCTTGTGAGGTTGGGACTGCTTTTTAGCATGGAAAAAGACTAATATGATCTCCGCCGAGGATGGGGTGCGGAAGATGAGCGCTTTGATGGAAATGATTATCCGTCCAATAATCTTTAAATTAGTCCGTGTCAGCACTCTAGAAGGCCGGCTTTCCGCAAATTTGTTTTTGCTCTGCCTTTGAAAAAGGCCGGAGTGGATATAGTCCCTGTCCCAGACCGTGGCTGTCTTGGTTGGATTGTTGTGGTTGTAGTAACTCGTGTCAGTAAGCTTTCTGAGATGACAGGACTGCGGAAAAATCAACACCTCTGTGCAGGCCGGGAGGCAAGTAGGCCTAGATCCTGTGTGCTTGTAAAAAAGAGATTAAAAGCCGTTTTTATTCTCTCTAATTTCCGGCATTGCCTGACGTAACCACGTCTGCTCGAGTGCGAGACGGTGCGGAATGTGAAATGACATGTGGTGGTGGTCTCCTCAGTTGCGTACATGCCCACGGTGGACGTAGTGGGACCACCACCTGCGATACTGGGTGAAATCACCGCTGAAGCAAGGCGGAGAGGTGTTGGCGTAATCATCGGTGCCGATGCTAATGCCCATCATAGCATTTGGGGAAGCTCGGATACCACACTAGAGGTGAGTCTTTATTTACTTTTATTGTAGATGAGGGACTTTGTATATGTAATAGGGGGAATGACCCGACTTTTATTACTGCGGTAAGGGAGGAAGTCCTGGACCTCACCCTGGTTAGTAGAGAACTGGAAGGTCGGATATCTGGATGGAGGGTTCTCAACGAGCACTCCTTCTCTGATCACCGATATATTCAGTTCTCAGTGAACGAAGAACGTCCCGGTAAAATATCTTTTAGGAACCCTAAAAGTACTAACTGGGACTTGTATTGTAGGAAGCTGGGAGAGCTACTGCCTGCGGTGCCTATCATTAGTTCGGGCCTGTCCGAATCTGAGATAGACGTTCTGGTGGAAAACTTCACCGGGGGAAGGGCAAGCCGCCCTGGTGGTCGGATTCTCTTGACGACCTAAGAGCGTCCAGTCGGCGGCTCTTCAACAGAGCCAGGAGGAGTAAAATTACCCTCGGACTGGGAGCTCTATAAGGTGAGTCTGGCGATTTATAAATATGAAATAAGGATAGCCAAGCGAGATGCATGGCGAAGCTTCTGCGAAAACGTAGAAGGCTGCAATGAATCCGCGAGATTTAGAGAAATACTCTCTAGGAACCCCGCTCCTCTGGGGTATCTGAGAGATGATGGTGGGGACTGGTCGGGGAGTAGCGAGGAGTCCCTAAGGCTTTTACTGGACAATCATTTTTCCCGATGTCCCAGTTGCGCAGGGATCTTCGCCTGCATGGTCGGCGGTCGTTGGCCATGCAGAAGTGCCTGCCATTCCAATACGGGAAAGTCAAATAACCTGGGCTATAGGGTCGTTCAAGCCCTATAAGTCTCCGGGCCTGGATGGAATCATTCCTGCGCAGCTTCAAAGGTCTTTGGGGATTTCCTGCCGCTGGTTGGCCATCATATATACTAACTGCCTCAGGCTTAACTATATCCCGAAGTCTTGGCACACGGTTAGGGTTATTTTCATTCCGAAGGCCGGCAGAAGCTCTCATGTATCACCTAAGGATTTCAGGCCAATCAGTCTCTCGTCGTTTCTTCTTAAGACGTTTGAGCGGTTGATTGACCTGTACCTACGGGAAAGGATACCTCGGGGGTTACTGTCGGCTTCACAGCATGCGTACTGCAAGGGCAGATCGACGGAAACGGCTCTCCATTCGATTGTAAAGCAAATAGAGGGGTCCCTAGAACACAAAGAGTATGCTCTGAGTGCCTTTCTAGACATCGAGGGAGCTTTTAACAATGTCTTACCGGGGGCAATCGAAAGAGCTCTGGTGGTTTAGGAGTCGAGGCGGCTCTGGTTGAATTTATTAGCAAACTTCTATGCGGCAGAATTGTCGCAGCGGAGTGGGGAGGGGCCATAATTAAGAGGAAGGTGTGCAGGGGGACGCCACAGGGGGTGTCCTATCTCCTCTCCTCTGGGTTGTGGTCGTCAACGAGCTTCTTGTGGAGCTGGAAGCCAATGGTTGTCGGGTGGTTGCCTATGTAGATGACCTCGCTATCCTAGTCAGAGGCAAATTTCTGGGCACCCTGCGCGATGTTCTGCAGGGCTACCTGGATACTGTGGCTAGGTGGGCTGAATCATGTGGATTGGCGGTCAACCCGGGAAAAACGGAATTGGTCCTTTTCACAAGGAGATATAAGATGCCCGATTTCAGAACTCCCTCGATTGGAGGGGTACCGTTGGTACTTTCTGATAGGGTTAAATATTTGGGGAATGTTTTGGACAAGAAACTGTCCTGGAGACCCAATGTGGAAGATCGGGCCAGGAAGGCCGCCATTGCCTTGTACTGCTGCAGAGGAGCTATCGGGAAGAGATGGGGACTCTCGCCAAGAATAGTACACTGGCTTTATGAGATGGTGGTCAAACCGATTCTGCTATATTGTATTGTATTTTATATGTATTGTAATGTTAGTGTCAGTGCAACGGACGGCGCTGATCGGTATCAGTGGCGCTCTCAGAACAACACCTACCTTGGCACTGAACGTCATGCTGAACATATACCCAGTAGATATTGCGGGAAAGGCGGCCGCGGTAAGGTCGTTGGTCAGGCTTCATGATATGGGATATAGACTTTCTGACCGCGGACACTCTAGCCTTCTTACAAGTTTCGACTTCATCCCGGACAGAACGGACTACTGTATGCCGATAACTGCTCCCTATACAACCTTTACCCCAGTTATTCCAGAGAGAGAGGATTGGGGAAGAGGAATTATCTGGGGCATGGGACCGGTTAACTTGTTCACGGATGGGTCAAAGCTGGATGGAAAGGTTGGTGGGGGGTCTTTTGTCAAGAGCTAAATTTAAGCCGCAAGTTTAAGTTGGCTGATCACTGCAGTGTATTCCAAGCGGAAATTGCTGCGATTAAGGATGCGGTGGATGGAATGCTATCCAGTGCTACCACGGTTAGGGAATTTAACATCTACTCTGATAGCCAAGCGGCTATCAAGGCCTTGAGCTCAACTACAGTGCGATCGAGGGTGGTCTGGGAGTGCCTGACCTCGCTTGCGATTGCATCGAATTATTTTACAATTAAGATTATCTGGGTCCCGGGCCACAGTGATGTCCCGGGTAACTGTCAAGCGGATCTCTTAGCCCGCATCGGTACAACTGAACCGGATGAAGATGGCTGTAGGGATTTCGGGATCCCGCTGGCCACCTGTGGATTGCTCCTCCATAGCTGCGCCTCGAATCAGCTCAGCAAACGTTGGGCGGATACCACGTCTTGCAGGGTAGCAAGATCTTTCTGGCCAAAAATGGATGGCAGGAGGTCTGCTGAAATAATTGGGTTCACTAAGGCTCACCTATCAATGGTCATTGGGGTTTTGACAGGGCACTGTCCCATGGGTATCCATGCGGTACGTCTCAATATACTGGAAACTCCATCCTGCTGCAGCTGTATGGAGGATGATGAGGTGGAATCACCAAATCACTTTATGCTTGATTGTCCAGCTTTTGCCAGAACTAGGCGGAAGTACTTCGGTCGCGACTCACTTGGATCTCCGGAGGATATATCCAAAGTTGAGATCGGTATCATTCGGAGCTTTATCGTTGCTACCCAACGATTCTCTAAGTAGCTAGATCTAAGGACCTTCGTGTTGTCCAAGTGAGCTATCCTTATCAGGGCAGCTACCACCTAACCTATGGCATTAAAAGTATTCTAGACAAATTAAATGAAAAAGGGCGGAGCCACGCCCATTTCGAAGTTTTCTTTTATTTTTGTATTTTGTTGCACCATATCATTACAGGAGTTGAATGTTGACATAATTTACTTATATACCGTAAAGATATTCAATTTTTTTGTTAAAATTTGACTTATATTTTTTTGTTTTTAGTGGGTGTGGCGTGTTCGTCATCCGATTTTGCTAATTTTAATTCAGAACATATATAGTAACTCTTCTGCCAAATTTCATCATAATATCTTCAACGACTGCCAAATTACAGCTTGCAAAACTTTTAAATTACCTTTTTTTAAAGTGTGCTGTGTCACGCCCATTGTCCAAAATTTTACTAATTTTCTATTCTACGACATAAAATCAACCCACCTACTTGGTTTCATCGCTTTATCCGTCTTTGGTAATGAATTATCGTACTTTTTCGGTTTTTCGAAATTTTCGATATCGAAAAAGTGGGCGTGGTTATAGTCCGATTTCGTTCGTTTTAAATAGCGATCTGAGATGAGTGCCCAGGAACTTCCATACCAAATTTCATTAGGATACCTCAAAATTTACTCAAGTTATCGTGTTCACGGACAAACGGACGGACATGGCTGAATGAATTTATTTTTTCGCCCAGATATCTATCTCGATTAGTTTACGCCGTTACGGGGTACCGTTATGCTAACAAAATTAATATACTCTGTAAGCTCTGCTCAGTTGAGTATAATAAGAATAATAAAAACTGCATTGATAATTCTGTAAGTTAACAGTGAGATATGCTGTACCCGACTATTTTATGAAATACTGAACGAGAAATCTTGTCAGGTCAGGTAAAAAACTTCAACATAAGTATAGTTCTTTGGGTACCAAAGGTCAACAAGAGGCTTAATAGAAAGCATTTAGACAAGCGGGCATCGTCTGAGGATATTAAGGGCGAGGTTATTTCCAATAAGACTGAGATATTTTAGTGGTCTTCACCAACGTTCCAAAGAAGACATGCAGCGAGCTAGCTCAAGGTGTCCTAAGGCTGTCCAAGTTGTAACGGCATTTATATTTTTAAACGGTGTTCGAAATTTTATTTAAAAAGTGTGAGCGAAAATCTTTGTAACACTTCTACAAGCATAGATCGCGTTTTTTAAGTTACCGTAACACCAACCAACCAGCAGGTGTTTATATAGCCCTCGCTAAGTAACAAACAGATTAAAACTCTCTAGTAGAACTTACATCAGGAGCAGAAGGACATCCATCCGAGTCTCGAGCACTCCAAATCTAACGTTGATCGCCACTCGGGACTATCCGACCGAATCTTTCTGAATGGCGTCACTCTACAAGTTATGAGGGAATAATGATGATTCTACTTTTTGCCCATGTGTGGCTTTAAACCTTGATCTGGGAGTTTCCGACCATTGTATGATCGGTCTGCAAATTACTTGTTTAAATTTTATTCGTAATAATAACCGTAAGAGGATGACAGCTGTCAGGAAAATTAATTTCAGAGATCTTCTGATATCACTTCGTTATGAAAAGTGGGAAAATGTTTACGCAGAACAGGACATAAGCAAGGCGTACAATTTATTTTTGTCTACGCTTGAAGCTCACTTAAGTAAATCCAGTTCTGTAACTTTTCCAAAGCGTTCGGATGTGATTCTCAAGCCCTGGATTAACCATAATTTACTCAAAAAAATTAAGCTAAAAAATAAACTACGAGCTAAAAGTTACAAACATTCCAGTAACAGTCGTCTCCGGAAGCGCGTGAACCGTCTTACAAGCAGGATGCATAAAGAAACTCGTTTAAGTCGGGAACTTTTTTATAAAAATAGGCTAATAGCTGCATATGGTGACCTTAAAAAAGAATGGAATGTGGTTTATGACATCCTTCATCGGAATTCGGTCACCAATGCTAATTCTATTGTTTTAGATATCAACGGGGTGGATGTTTCTCACCCAGTGGACGTTGCTAATCACTTTAATGACTTTTTTGCTACAATCGGAAAAACTTCCTTGCCCTATAATAGCCCTATTAGCTGCACATGTAACATCAACCATTTTGATTCTGGAAATACTTCTCCAGGAAGTAGCTTCTTTTTTGACCCTATCTCTGGCACAGAGATCCTGAGGTTAGTAAACTCTTTGAAAAAACAATAATTCATCTGGAAATGACAATATTTCGAATCGCATGTTAAAAAAAATTGCTCTCTATGTTGTTGACATTTTAAAGTATTTATTTAATTGTAGTATAGTCTCAGGAGTATTCCCAAAGGATCTGAAATGTGCTGTTGTTTTACCACTGCATAAGAAGGGAAATAGGAAAGATAAGAACAACTACAGACCTATTTCTCTTTTGACATCAATTTCGAAAGTTTTTGAGAAAGCTGTGAAGTGTAGGGTCATGGCCTTTTTGGAAAAATTAAATATTTCAGTCCTATGCAATTCGGTTTTCCGGTCAGGAGCTTCTACTGAAGATGCTCTTCTTGACCTATGTTGCTTTATGTATAAGTCCATGGACGAAAGAAAGTATTGTGGTAGTCTTTTTGTTGATATAACAAAAGCTTTTGACATGGTTGACCATAATATTCTTCTAAGTAAACTACATTCAGCTGGCATCCGTGGAAACGTTCTTGATTGGTTTAAATCATATTTAAATACAAGAATACAAAGGGTCAGAATAGACAATTTAAGCATAGCTAGGTCGATGGATTTGGGGGTCCCTCAAGGTTCAGTCCTTGGTCCAGTTTTATTTTTAATTTATATAAATTCTATATTTTCAATACCTTTCCTGGGTAAAGTCACTGCTTTTGCAGATGACTTGGCTATTGCATATGCGACAAACAATGCATTCAATCTGTTTGCGGATATAAATCATGATGTCCACCTGCTGAGGCAATGGTTCGCTTCTCATAAGCTGATTGTTAGCAATAAGACCAAGCTGATGTATTTCAGCCTCTCAGGCAAGGAAGTGCCAAGCAGTGATATTACTTTTCATTCTGCAAGTTGTATGCGGTATGAACTTTATACTCACTCATACTTGTATTGATCAGGGGTCTCGAGTTGGATATGCACCTGAATTTGACTGCGACAGAAAATGCTTTAAGATCGAAGTGGTATCAATTTTAAGTACCTGGGTGTTATAATAGATCAAAATTTGAGTTGGTCGTCCCATATCTCTACTATGAAACAATATCTGTTATCCACTCTGCGCTCATTTTATCGTCTTAAAAAACTATGTTCACGCAGTATGCTGAAAATGGTGTATTTTGGACTAGTACAATCTAAATTACAATATGGTATAAGTTGCTGGGGAAGTGCGTATAATAGTAAAACTCGTCCGCTCTTAATTCTGCAGAAGTGTCTCATAAGAAGAATATGTAACGCGAACCGCCTATCACACACTATGAACCTTTTTAAACGGTTAAATATTCTGCCTGTGAGGCACTTGTATTTCTATAAAGTTTTAAAAATATTTTTTATGAGGTGTGGGTATCTACGTAGTCCAATATACCCCCCCATAAAGGCTAAGAAGCAGCTTACATTCAAATGTTGTAGTTCCTGCTTCTCGTACCACCCTATTTCGCAACTTCTACACAATAGTGTCCTGCATGGTTTTCAATAAGCTTCCCGAAGCTATACAAAGCATTAGGAGACTATCCGTTTTCTTGAAGGAGGTGAAATTATGGCTCCTTTGTTTGAATCATGATGATATAGAAGTTCTGTTGCGGCCTGTTACGTAAAGTATTTCCCTTTAAAAATTTTAAAATTTAACAAATTTTATAATTAATTAATATAATATAATATAATATAAATACTAGTATTTTCATTATATTTTTTGTCTTTCACTACCTCTGTATAATACTTTCATAGTAATCACACTTATAAATTGGAATTTGTTTAATTCTTCAACTTCTGTAAATATTTTTTCTTCATTACATAGATTTTGTATTGCACCCCACAATGTACAACATAGATTTATAGTTATTTAAGGAAATGGTGTTATCTCTGTCATGTTATTTGGACACTAAACACCATTAACTGTTATCTTTTGCTAATTTTATATATATAAGTATACTTCTGTTTTATGAATTGTATAAATTTAAGATTGCACAGGATAATAATGAATAAAATGAATGAATGAATGAATGAATGAATAGGCGATTGTGTCCTTTGAACGGTATATATCTGCAAGAGTAGACGGTATCTATCCGAACTTTATGCAAGGGGCTGCTCCTGAATCTTTTATGGATCTTTAGAGATATTCCTTCCCTTTAACCGTTCTCAAAGCTACGTGAGGGGAAAAAGCAGTTTCCAAATAAAGTGGAACGAGGTACAATTTATTACAAAAACATAAGTTGCTGACGATAAAGCCGTCGTAATTTCTGCATTCTTTTATATGGATAAAGAAGCGAAAAGGTGGTACTTGTACTGCACAAAGACAAGAAGGAGTATGTACCTACCGTTAAAGAAAGATTCGGCTTAATCGCGCCTTGGCAGGCACGGCGCTGCTGACTGCTTCATAGTTTTGAAACAATGAAGGACCTCGTCTATTAAGAAATCAGCGTTAACAGTGGAGTCAATGTTTGCCTAGAAATCCAACCAAACTTCGCCACTGTAGTATGTCCTGAGAAAGCAATTGCGAACTAAAGTCCTCTCTCAACGAAAAAAGATCACGCCTAATGTGTGCCCGCATTTAAAGGTATCATGGACGGTGTCGAAAGAACACTGAAAGAAATGGTGCTAGTAAAATCAACAAATCGGTTCTGTTGTTCTTGACTTTACGGAGATTCGGTGAAATTGATCGAATTATGGTTAATTCGACCGAGTTCTTTGTCAAACGAACAAATTAGTTTGGTCATTTCAACAGAAGAGAAATTGTCGTTCTTAAGTTAACAAAATTCTGTAAAATTGACAGATTTCTGGTCAGTCTAACTGATTGTTAACACAACCTATCTTACAGGTCATTTCAAAGGCGATCAACTGTCAATACATGAGCAAATTTCAAAGAGAATTTTACGCTCCCTACTTTGTACTTATGACGATGGTGCCACTTGTTACACCAAAATAAGAAAACCATCAAATCGAAAAAACACACAAAATGGGAAAACAACAAAAAACTAGTTTTTCCGTTATCAATACAAAACGAAAAAACCCTTTTTGAATTTACTGTACACAACTTATGAAGAGATGCCGGGACACCTATCTATCGGATACAATTTTGCAATTTCTCCTCCAAGCGAAATGCAAAATTGCGCCCTCTTGTTGCAAAAGTTTTGCTTGAACGAACAGGATTTTTCCAAAGTTAGTAACATTTTGTTCAAGCTTTTACGAATTTTCACTCACGCGAACGTATCTAATAAGATAATAAAAAAAACATCCTTTTTTAATGTTGATGTTTCTGACAACATACAAGTTTGAGTTGTTTTGGAGTCGTTTCAACTTAAAGTGTTACGAAAATTAAACTTACCGAATTACATGTAAAGTTACTCCAGTGGTGAATTACCTTCCTGCGATTTGATTCTTTACTTTTCTAAAACTTACAAGTTCTCTATTTAAAATGTTATGTCAAACATTTATACTAAAAGTTGTGTTCGAAACAATCAAGTGTGGCAACTACATGCCAGAGAAGAAATAGAGAATGAGCTGAGCTGCAACTGAAAGAATTGAGAATCAGTTTTGTGACTACTATTTTCATTTCTGTTTGCAAAGCGAAGTTCAAAACTATAAATTAAATAAATTATAAAATATAAAATTTGGTGAAAGTGCGTTTAACAAAACAAAATAATAAAGTGTATAATGTTTAATGTGCGCCAGCATATTTGATGTAAGCCCAACTGACGTTCGGTTAGTAAGTGCCACCGTGGTGTGATGGTAGCATGCTCCGCCTGCCACACCGTATGCCCTGGGTTCGCACTCCGGGCAAAGCAACATCAAAATTTTAGAAATAAGGTTTTTCAATTAGAAGACAATTTTTCTAAGCGAGGTCGCCCCCGGTAGTGTTTGGCAAGCGCTCCGAGTGTACTTCTGCCATGAGAAGCTCTCAGTGAAAACCCATCTGCCTTGCAGATGCCGTTCGAAGTCGGCATAAAACATGTGTGGGTCCCGTCCGGCCAATTTGTAGGGAAAATAAAGAGGAGCTCGGCCTTAGATCTCTTCGGAGGTTATCGCGTCTTACATTTATTTTTTTTTGTCGCAACAACTTTTTTTGTTCATTTGACTACTGAAATGGTCAATTACGAATCAGTTGATTCAACATCTTGTTGCGCTGGATACAAATTAACAGAAATTTCGGTTGAATTGACCCGTATTTCGGTTGATTTTACCAATCTTTCAGTGAAGATGGGATGTCCCTTGGAGTATTGGAGAGAAAAGTTATACGGTCCTTGCTGTGATGCCAAAGGAGTATATGAAGGGGTGGAAATTGAAGTCAGGATAAATAAATAATGTACTTTGCTAAATAGAAAACGGTAAAAATCGTCTAAAAGTAAAAGATTAGTTTCCACTAACTTATCTTCCCAGTGAGAACATTAAAAATATTATGAATAGAGCTGCAGATCATAGTCACATAGGACTAATTTTCACCAAATTCATACATTTGTGCAGTACACAAGTGCCTAGATGACACTAGAAAGCGTCACAGTGGGAATTTTAGACCTCCGATCTCACGTGTTAATATCACAGCGTAATTTGGTAAGGCGCTAGCACCTTTCGTCATAAGTATTTGCGCAGAGGTAAACATGCAACGTGAACGTGAAAGGTAAACTTGTGGGTCGCCGTCACGGCGCCCAGTAGTTTCTGCTTAGTAGGACTGTAGCGCGCTACTTTCTCGTTTGCGATACCACTTGAAGAAAAAGACAACAAATTTTAGGCTCACTATATGAAGCCCAATACCATTCTTTATTTTCTTAAGAAAGCTCGACTTGGATGAGGTACTGTGCCGAAGGGAGGGCAGCTAAGACACATTCTCCGCAGTGCAATGCCTTAACAATAGTTTAGTACTACACGACATAGCAGCATTGAATGTCTGATATTCTAATAAAAATTGCCATAATTTTAACTGGCGCCAGCAATTTGATATCACTTTCCTTTCAATTGCTGCTGCCAAACTAACATTTTTTGTTGTCTTCTATTCTAAAATGTATTCCTCCATATGTTGGTCCCCTTGGATGTAAGCATCTACTCTATAATTTTGCCATTCATTCTTATTGAATGCAACCAATTTTATTGTCATTTTTTCCAACTTCCGCACTGTCGCGCCACTCCCTAATTCAAAGAGACACTCTAACAAGTATTCCATATTTTATTTATTTACTCCTTTTATCCCATGCATTTTTTATTTAGCAGAAAAAATTGCAGTATTGCATAAATTTGCACTTGCATGCAACAACGAATATTTTGTACACACACATACACACGCGCACACATAAACCTATGCTTGTTGCGTGACCATGCAACGCCTTCGCATTCTCTTCTATTGTTGGCTCCCTGCTTTGGCCATCAGTCCACCTCTGGGTGATACGTTTGCTCCTTGAAGTCGTTTGGTGCTCTATGTAGCCATATTCTATTGAGGCGTTATAATTTATTTATGATTGTCTCGACGAAATGTGTGACCGACTGTCTGCCATGCTGTCTGTATAGCCTTGTTTGTAATTTTGTTTGTTCCTGATTTTTCTTCTTTATTTTTTAGATTTTTGTTCGCTGAATAAACGCATATAAATCTGTTTTAAAAGCTTATGCGCTCAGTCGTAAAATCTTTTCGGAAAATTTATGAGAATGCAAAAAGAGTTATTGTTGTCAAAATTCAATCATTTATTAGAAGATGTATGCAGGTTAGGTTAGGTTAGGTGGTAGGTGCCCTGATAAGGATAGCTCACCTGGACAACACAAAGGTCCGTTTTGATACCACATACACAAAAATAACGGTGACTTAGATCTAGCTGCTTAAAGAATCATCGTTGGGTAGCAACGATAAAGCTCCGAATGATACCGATCTCAACATTGGATAAATCCTCGGGAGATCCAAGTGAGTCGCGACCGAAGTACTTTCGCCTAGTTCTGGCAAAAGCTGGGCAATCAAGCATAATAAAGTGATTTGGTGATCCCACCTCATCGTCCTCCATACAGCTGCAGCAGGATGAGTTTCCAAAATATTGAGACGTACCGCATGGATACCCATGGGACAGTGCCCTGTCAAAACCCCAATGACCATTGATAGGTGAGCCTTAGTGAACCCATTTATTTCAGCAGACCTCCTGCCATCCACTTTCGGCCAGAAAGATCTTACTACCCTGCAAGACGTGGTGTCCGCCTAACGAGGCGGAGCTATGGAGGAGCAATCCACAGGTGGCCAACGGAATCCCGAATCCCTACAGCCATCTTCATTCAGTTCAGTTGTACCAGGATACAAATAAAATAATTGAAATTGGATTAACTGTTAAAAAATTGCCTCCAGAAGCCCCGAAACTATATACAGATAAGCCTTTTTTGCATCATTGTTAAGATAGGCCAACAGAAGCGATTCTCCATTAGAGCTTACGATTTCGTCTCCAAAACAAGTGAATATTTCGAGATTTGCGAATCTCGCGAGAAGCGAAATTTACGAGTAAAGCTAGCGCGTTTCTCGACATTAAAATAAGTCCCTGTATTGCCAATATTATATCTAGAGCTTACAACTTCTACTCTTGCACAAGCAAAAATTTCGATACTCGAAAAATCGAGAACTCTACTTCTCACGAGAATCTCGAATTTCGAGTTAAGGCTCCATTACTGATACTTAGCATCAGACTTGACTTGACTTGAGAACTGTCACTTACAGTTGTGTTAAATGAACATTGCATGTTACTGATTACTCAAAACTTGGCAACACTTGACTTAGAAGTCTGTTGAATTTTGATTTTCTATGTAAGTTCTAAGTGACGTTTACATTTTGAGATGCCATTTCTTTGTTTCCATTTCCTTTTGACATTTTGTCATACAAATTGACATTTATTTAAAAATAAATTTCAACGCTGATTATGATGCCAGATGTATGCGCCAAGTGGAGTATAATCGTGGCTAAGTTGCCAACTTTACGCCAAGTCAAGTCAAGTCTATGCTAAGTATCAGTAATGGAGGCTTTAGTCAAAGAGCTAGCGCGCTTCTCGGCATTCAGTTAAGTCGTTGCATTGGCTGAATTGTATGTAGAGCATACGATTTTTTCACGAAAGTCTCGCTTGTGTTGGGAAAGAAATCGTAAGCTCTATATAATACTGCCAATGCAGCGAATAAATTGTATGGCCGGAGGCGCGTGAGCCTACTAGAATTTCGGTGTTCTGGAATCTCGTGAGAAGTCGATACTTGCTACAACAACCGAAATTGCTTTTCGAACAAACAAATTCAGGAAACCGTAAGCCCTACTCTTCATTCGTTTGCTAATAAAGTGGAGGGTTCAGAAAAAAGTCAGGCGCAATCGTTTTGGTTTTAAAAGGGTACTCAACTGGGAGATGGTCAAGATGGTAAACGCCTTACTCCGAAATGACGAATACCCCGTGTAACATTATAGTTCTTTCTACGAGTATGTAGTTACTCCCAGAACTCGCCCTCCCATAATTGAAGTGTATCATTGGTATTCTATGACAGTGCTAAATACCAATGAAATGTATTTGGAATGTGCCCTCTTTGACTGTAAATGCAAAATGAAATGGTACTCGGTTGGAATTGTTATTAAAATAGCAGACCATGCTGTAAGGAGACTTCGAGGCCTACGAGAAGCGTTTTATTATCGATATCCGATCCATGGGTTCTTCAGTATTCTTACTAGGATTGACTTTATACCGCAAGACAGTAAATTGTGTATGCTGCCTCTTTTGCCAGGCAACTTATTTGTTTACCATCCACTTACGAAGGAAACTAGTTGATGTTGCAAGGAAAAACCCCCTTCCTAAAAGTTTAGGCGAGTGTTACTCTTGAGGGTAATCCTCAAGCTTGGGTTCGGCTCGACTTGCTTATCAGTTGTCCATAAAAGGTTTGGAGCTACGGTGCTACCCAGCGTGAAGTAAAGTGTGTGTAAAATTAATCTCCCCATACTGACGAGTGATAGGAGTTATATCCGTTGATCATCCTTAGAGTTGCACATCCTTTGCGCAAGCAGACGAATAACTCAGATGAAGCTGAAAAAAAATTTATTTTAGTGGACAGAGTAGCGAGTGTGCATCAGCCGGAAAGTTATTCTTCTTGACCACAGTTCCTCTTATAAGCCACGATTAAAGCACCGTGTTGATTGTATTGTTTGGGGGAGATCCTGCGCAAGGTGAGCCCATTTGTGTTCGCTGTTTGCAAGATGATGACTTCGAATCGTTTCATACACAGTTGTACAGCTTCTACGAGGACAAGGCGAATTTTTATCAAATATCTTAACCTATAATTTTGCCAAGCAGCTATAAAAGAAACTTGAGTTAACGGATAAACGTTTTATACAAACGGCAAAGGACGGGCATTTTCGGTAGGTTAAGTTGAGCTGGCCGGTTCATGAGGACCTCACCTAGACTGAATGAGTCCGTAGTGTTACCAGCTGTTTATTTAACGACCAAACTGTAATACCTATCAAAAACTAGGTCCTATGTTAAAAATAACTCCGTTCTCTTGGAAAATACTAGAAGCATTTTAGGACCTATGCCACTTGCTGCTTTTAGTTCTGACAGCTGTATCACTCCTAATAGCGTAGCCTTAGCCTACCCTTAGCCAGCCAACTTATTTGTTTACCATCCACTCACGAAGGAAAGTAGTTGATGTTGCAAAGGAAAACCCCCTTTCTAAAAGTTAGGCGAGTGTTACTAAACTTCGGTTCGGCTCGACTTGCTTATCAGTTCTCCATAAAAGATTTGGAGCTACCGGTGCTACCCACGGTGAAGTAAAGTGTGTGTAAAATTAATCTCCCCATACTGACGAGTGATAGGAGTTATATCCGTTGATCAGCCTTAGAGTTGCACATCACTACCTTTTGCGCAAGCAGGCGAATAACTCAGATGAAGCTGAAAAAAATGTATTTTAGTGGACAGAGTAACGAGTGTGCATCGGCCGGAAAGTTATTCTTCTTGGCCACAGTTCCTCTTATAAGCCAGGATTCATAGCACCTTGTTGATTAGATTGTTTGGGGGAGATCCTGCGCAAAGGGAGCCCATTTGTGTTCGCTGTTTGCAAGATGATGACCTTGAATCGTTTCATACACAGTTGTAAAATCTATAAAATAAAATTGAGTTAATGGATAGACGTCTTATACAAACGGCAAAGGACGGCCATTTTCGGTAGGTTAGGTTGAGCTGGCCGGTTCATGAGGACCTCACCTAGACTGAATGAGTCCGTAGTGTTACCAGCAGTTTATTTAACGATTAAACTGTAAACCCTATCAAAAACCAGGACTCATGTTATAAAATAACTCCGTCCTCTTGGCAAATACTAGAAGCATTTAGGACCTATGCCACTTGCTGCTTATAGTTCTGACAGCTGTATCACTGCTAATAGCGTAGCCTTAGCCTGGCAAGCGCAGCGCACGAGCACAAAACGTAATCATTCCCGAGATGGTCGGGCTGGTACCGTAGTGGTGCTTGCTACCGAACGTACCGGATCTGCATCCGGAAAAGGACCATCAACATCGATAACACTCCTCAAGGCCTTCGGGGAGCGCCCTTATCGCTACAACAAAAACAACAGCACCAAACGTGTTCGATCTTTTCCTCCTCCAACCATCACTTCCTACATCTGCTATCACTGACCAAACCTAAGTTAAAGGTATGCGACGCCAGAAGCCAGTGTCGAGTCAGAATACCCGTCATGAGTCTACAGTCCTCTCGTTTTTAATGATAGAAGTTTGTTAGTCTAAGGTTGTAAGACCTATACATAATCTTCGACACTTTACAGCCCCGCGCTTGAACCCAACCCGCTTGGTCGATCATGTGCATTTTTCGCCTTCTCTTAATCTCGTCCAATAGGGCTGTCTATGGAGAGAGCTTTAAGGGATGCCCATTTTTTAGCTAATTCATCCACTTCTTCATTCCATCTATTCCCATATGCCATGGGACCGAATATAGATGCAGATGTATGCTTTTCCCCTTTACGATGCTTCCCAGGGATTGCTTACACTCTAACACACTTTTAGATTCTGTGCTATGAGAGATTATTGCCTTAATTACTGCTTGGCTGTCAATATAAAAGTTAACACAGCTGCAGTTTAAGGTATCCTCTTCCAGGGTATCTACTGCTTTGGTTATGGCTACTATTTCCGCTTGGAAAACGCTACAGTAATCCGGCAGCCTGTAGGATCTGTTTATTTCCGGATCAGCACAGTATACCGCAGACCCTACTCCTTCCACTATCTGTGTACACATGTATCGTCTCGCCTGCCATTTGAGCACCCAGGCGCCAACCATCCAACTCTATTGTGGCTTTAAGAGCCCCCACGAAGCGCAGAAAGGGAATCAGGTAGTATTGCACCCATTTCACTCTTGGCTCCGGGAGTGTGAGCACTTCCGGCCTTATTACTTCTGTACTACAGGTCGCACCCTCACGCAGCGGCCATCGGTATAGCTTTCAGATGTAGTTGGGATTGGTTTTCAGAAAATGGCTTTGCTGACATATGTACAAGACAGATTGATTACATCTCGTATTTTAGTGCTTTGTTGGATCAAAGAAATCTGGAACTTTTTCAACCAAAGTCGTCGGTCGGACTTTTAAACATCTGCAGGAGGAAGGCATAAGAACACCTTAGCATTAAATTTGGTGACCATATGACCCTTGTATTTTCTGAGAGCGAGAGAGAGATCATTGTAAGCTTAAGTCAGAGGCTGTGCCGGTTTCTGGGCATAAAAGCACAGTCATGTCTTAAAATAAATAAATAAATGTAAGGCGCGATAACCTCCGCGTCGTGCCCACTTTTTAATTTTCCTACAAATTGCCGGGACGGGATCTACTTGTTTTATGCCGACACCGAGCGGCATCTGCAAGGCAGATGAGTTTTCACTGACAGCTTTTCATGGCAGAAATACAATCGGTGTGGTAGGCGGAGCACGCTACCATCACACCATGGCGGCAGCCATGACTTAGTGCCTTGTAATATTGATTTTAAACAATGCCACAACTTGTCTGCAGTACTCTATGCTCAAACAAAGCAGACACCTAGCCAGACCTTTGGATATTGATGATATCATAGTTTGGTTCACCTACAATCTTTCGATGCTTACCTGTCTGGTCTTTGTGAATTATTGGTTTCGATGGCCAGAAGCGGGAGCGCTATAGCTGACTGCGGGCTCAGAATTTCGTACCTTTCTAGTCCTTTGAGGTTTGCGAATACCTCAGCCTGAAAGACTGAAGCGCAAATCCCAAAACAAAGGTGAAGTCCGTTTCCATTTTCTTTAACAAACTGCGCAGCCAGCTTTCAGCAAAGATTCTGGAATGTATGAGTTCAACATCAATATGAACCTTGCATGCATTATTTGGGATTAAGCTCTGAGGTATCGGGTTTGTTTAACCACCTCGATGTGATTAACTCTGGTTTTTGATAGTTAACCTTTAAAATATTTTATAAGCTGGTTGGGAGCTACGAGCACATGCGAAGGCTAATGAAAGAAACGAAATAAAGTTCTTATAGCTCAAGTCACTTAAAACAACTGGATCTGGGCCCTTATCGTGTTTTACGATCACGGATCGAAAACCATATTCCCTCGAACGATAGATATGAAACGTTCAATCTTTTTTGAAAATGACAATCGGTTATAGATATTATGAGTACGAATTGTCCTTATCTCACATATGTATTAATCCGGTTAACCATCTTAGAGCTATTGTGGTTTCAAAAATACTTTACGATCGCGATGCGGGCCCTGGATCTGGAACAATTCATCTATGTTCGATAGGGTTGCCAAATATTTCTTCTTATGAGAGCGGTTTGTAAATGAAAACGCAGCGGTTTTGAAATCTACTTGGTTCGATATTGCTGACTGGTGTATAAAAGAGATGGTGAATTTTGACTTTGCAAAAAACCTTTTCTAGTTTTTTTTTCGTTGAATGATCTCTTAGTAAATCGAAGAATTTGACTATCCAGAGAAACATCGACAAGCGATTTACTAATGGCGATATACATATTAAGATTTTTAAAAATATTTAGAGTTAACATTTTTCTTTTTCTAACATGTTTAATTAATTACATAACATGATCTAAACTTAAATCCCTACCCCAATTTCATAGTCGCATCGTTGTGACATTTTTTAAAAAATGCCACCAATTGTCAATTGATGTGACATCATTCGCTTGTCCATCAACTTACGCGGTACCATCAAATGCCATAATAAATGAGAAAAATATTTTTCATCAACACAAAAATATGGTAATAACAATAAAATGTCATACAAAATTAAATTAAAAGCAAAAATATGCAATAAAGATTGTGGCAGCTCAACGAACGGGGTACAAACAGGGAATATTTAAAACAGATGACGGTATTGCGCGCTTAAATTTACTGTCATAGTTGAGTGTTAAATTGTAGCACCCAACGTTGCGTTCTTTCTTGTGTTTTTTTGTAAGTTTTTTGTTCATTGTTGCCATTGCCATTATTCGCATATTTTCTGTGTTGGTTTTAATGACATTCGAAACAACAAAGAATTCTGACAGCTTTAGACGAAAATAATAAATGTTTCATCTTGAACATTTATCGCCACCGCAACAACAATAACAAAATACAACACAAGCTTCTAAAAAAGCACACGAATTTACAAGTAAAGCGTAATAAAATTGCTATGATGCAGGAGCAATGTTGCAACATGTTGCAATAATAAAGTGACATACACAAATGTACATACTTACGTATGTGTATGTGTAGCAGTGGCTGGGCTGCCGCTAGTCACTTGTCAATCTTTTGACAACATGCAGTATACACATCAAACTGCACAACAACAAGTAACGCTGTCATCAAGTGTTATTCTTTGACATTTTATTGCAGCACTTGCTGCGAAGGATGTCTGGTGGAAGTAATGGAAACGATAGAATAGTCAAAGCATTCGCAGGAGAGGGTGAAAAAGTGAGTTTTACCATACATTGGACTGAGAAAAAGGCGATATGAAGGATGCTAATGGTACCAATTTCAGTGTGGTGCGAATTTTCCATATATAGCAGACTGATATCGGTTGATTATTTTTGCTATTGTATGAAGTGTATCATATAAATTCGCACATATCCCAAGGTGATTCCACGAACTGACAATGCTAAAATGCGTCGTTTTAAAAAGATCGACGGGCAACAGCATGCTAGGCTAAAATCGTTTTTCTTAACATCCCTAGAACCGATTTACTATGCACAAAGCCTGTGTAGCAGACCTTATAATATCCATAGATTGTACTTAGCTGCCAAGGGCCAATGTTATATATCCCCGTAATGATATCATTATTGTTGAACCTAGATATAAAGTGTTATAATACAACGAACGTGTTTGATGTCAATAATGATAAAAGTTATTTTGTATTAGATCATTGAGGGTAGTTGAACCAAAGAGCATACATAACAAGAGGCGTCAGTTCGTATGTTTGATATCAAACACTCGCCACAAAAGATTGGGGTTACTGACAGTTGCTTCCCACTTTTCGTTTTAATTTTCGCCGCATGTCAAAATAGTAGAGCAGTGTTGTCAGAACTTCTTTGCAGAAAAAGGCTAGCTAAGAATAAATATAAATAAATTTAGGACGCGATAACCTCCTAAGAGATTTTAGGCCGAGCTTCTCTTCCAATTTGCGTCGTGCTCCTTTTTAATTTTTCCTACAAATTGGCGAGACTTGACCTACTATTGTTATGCCGACTCCGAACGGCATCTGCAGGCAGATGAGTTTTCACTGAGAGCTTTTCATAGCAGAAATACACTCGGAGTGCTTGCCCAACACTGCCGAGGGGCGATCCCGCTTAGAAAAAAATTTCTTCTGATTGAAAAACCTTATTTCTACAATTTGGATGTAGCTTTGTCCGGGGCGTGAACCCAGGACTTCGGTGTGATAGGCGGAGCACGCTACCATCACACCACGGTGCCGCCACTAAGAATAAAAGCTAAAAGTAAAAGGCAACTTGTCCATATACATAAATAAGGCCCAAAATATTTCAATATCACAGTGCTATTCATCGTCTGATGTATGAGAATTAATGAGATAATTTCTCATAACAAAGTCGTGTCAGCATACAAATTGTGGCATAACAAAATCGTGGCAATATTTCTTACAGAATAAGAAAAGGGGTACAAAGTCAGCCATTTGCAGTGTGACAGGTTACCTAGTTCAAGTCGATTCGCTTGAATGCACTAAATGTAAAATTTTGTTTTCAATTAATTTTTTCGCTGGCCGTCTTATTGGCTCCACAATGGCAAGCTTTATAAAATTACCAAGAGGCAAACGTGATTTTGAAATAAATTTTAATTTAATCGATCGAAATATCTAACCACCAAAACTTCATCAACTACATCTACAAAATTTGTTTTTTGTAAAACCCGACATTACTCCTTTATATGCCGGAATTGCCTTTGTTCTGCTACAATTAAATGATTGAACGATTTTTAAATCTGTGCAGTAGTGAAAAAGACAAAAATATCAAAATCAAGGCTACTTGCTTAAAAAATCACCACAATTTACAAAAAGGTACCAGCGCACCAAACAGAGTCCGAAGTGGCAACCGTGGTTTTCGCCGTGTTTTTGCGAACATCCATAAAGAGTAATGTCAGTAACCCCAATCTTAATCAGCGTGTAGTTTGGGTTCGAATCAAACATGTTAAGTGATGTCTCTTGTTAATTTATCCTCTTGGTTTAAAGCTGCTTAGTTTATGTCAAAAACGATTTCTTGATTCAGTTTGGTAAAGCAGGAGATATCACATCAACCAGGCAAATTAGTTACATAACATAGTAGTTATTCTATAAACGAAGTAAGTCTTTATGTTAGTTTACTTCTATGATATCAATGAAGTTTAGAATAATGTTTTGTCAGCCATGTAAACATTTTTTTATGTAGCTTGGCAGGTTTACATTTTAGGGAAATGATATTTATGATGATATTGGTTGATTTGATTTTATTGATATGATTTTTGATTATATTTCAATATATTAGGTGTTTTGAAAACAAAAGCAAAGTCTCATCCCACCCATGCAACAATAGTGATAGTATAAAGGAAAACCGAACACGAGGCAGAATAAATGTATTGTCGATATGCGACAGAAATTAACTCCTAACATTTGTCAAGTGATGCCAGTTTGCTGTATAATAATTCATGTTATGTGGAAGTTAAGATAAAAAAAAACGACTCAATTCAGCATATTCGTGCCAAAAACTGTATTATATATGATCCTTCAGAAAATTAAACTAGCTTTGAACTTGCAAATGGGCATGTGCTTGTGGATAAGCCATTATCGATAGCTGATATATTCTTCGAGATGTCTTTTAACTAATATATCTTTTTTAAGGGACTGCTTCCTACTTTGGTTTCCGGTGTATACCGCTTCATTTACCATTGCATGTTGTAATAAAATTAAAAGCCGTCGCTAATTTAATCAGTCAAGTGAAATATGAAATTACTCTTCTGTTACAACTTTCAACTTTCGTTATCGCATCCGTCATTTCTGAGGCTACTACGTCTGCTGCTGAACGCCCTTACCAACTTCAATTTTGATTGACATCTGTGAATTCACTTCATCGCCTCCTGCACTTATGGTATTTGCAGTGCACTTTCAATCCTTATACCTATAAAAAGATGCCCGAGTACATAACCGTCGTGTGTCCGCCTCGGTTAACTTAACGTTACGTCAAACACACAATTGTTGCCTCAAGTGCTTGAAGCGTTTCGCAAAATTCGCATCTTTCATATTTTGTGACAATGTTGCATTGCTGTTAAATTCTTTACATATTTGCATTTACAATTTTTTTATCCGCCAATAAAAAAAAACGAAAAAAAAATGCTGTTGAAAACTCTCTTATATGTCTGTTTCTGGCTGGCAGCATAGCTGCAATTGTTGTTGCAGGCACATGCTGTTAGTGCACTTAATAACTTCATTTTGACACTTGCCTTGCAACCCTGTGCAGTTGTGTGGAATGAGCTGTGTTTGGTATGTGTGTGTATGGTGAAATGGTGCGAAATCTTTCAATGCATTAATGCCTCAGTTGGCTGTTGGCTATTTTTGTTGTTTTTTGTTGTTGCCATATTACGTCTACTTGATGGCTTTTAACTAATTGCTGTTCTGAAGTGTCATACGTTAAAGTTTTTTGAGTATTGTTTTTGTAAAATATTGTGTATTCTCAAACACCTCAGCTGTCAGCATTAATAAAATGTATTTATACATTTATCATTTTTTTTAACCATTCCTTGTTTGACAGTTATAATACTAACGATTTCGATGTTTAAATGGGGGAAGAGTTTTAAATCCCCTTTTAATGGAAATAGTGCACGGAAAGCGCGGCGGAAGTTGCCGTGGCCAAAGTTGCGGAAAGATAAAGAGATGTTGATGGCAACATACAACGTGCCGCCAGTATGCTATTGGATATATGTATACTAAAGACACCTAAGCTCCGTCTACATCAAAAGGTGCAAAACCTTGTAAATCAGTTCCTGCTACGATTTATGTGAAGTCGCGCAACACCGTAGTCCGGAAAGATATCGATCTTTTAAAAGAGGTGGTTTCAGTTTAACGCTCACTTCGCTGACGTAGAATTTCAAGAACCATATTAACATTTACCTCCGGTTGGCAGCCCAGCACAAAAAATCCAAGTATCAGTTGCCACGGGATAATTTTAATTTTAATCGTAAAATAGTTCGATGTAACCACAATGTGTTTCGCATCTATTACAGCCCTGGTTGCAGAGCAATTTGGTATACGTATACATCTTATTCACGGTGGAAGCAATGGTATAGAGAACTACCTTTGGAGGAAGCTCAGAGTTGCCTGCTAGTGAAGCTCCCACAACAAACAGTCCAAGGCAACCGAAGATTTCCTATATCTGTTGTCTTTGGTTGAGGAGAATACCAGGAAACTTCTCCCCTGAAGAAGATGCCAAGTTATCGTGGTAGGGCGCCCACTTGCTATTCCACACAGTCTAGACTTTACTGCAAAAGTCGTTTATGCCTACAATGTAAAGGCGTGAAGAAAGAAGACGACGGCAATAGTTGGCCACCTTATCGACGCTTGGGATTATATTGTATTTTAGGCATCTCCATAGAGGAAGAATACAAAATGCATACATAAGTAGGCCTGTTCTCGATCTAGATACCGTAATATTTTAAACTCCTGCCTATTTAGGCTGAGTTCCCGGTCACAATTAGAAAGAGGATAATTAAAAGGCAAAACTGGATGTAGAACACATTTCATAGACTTGTCAGTTTACAACAGTATTGGAATTGCGGTCTACAGAAAAAAGCGATTGATCCGCGAGCTCAAGGCAAGAGAGCAATCAAGATGAGTCCTATAAAAATGTCTAGTATTTGCTCGGAATACGGTAACTCTATTGACACAATAAGTCCACGTGAATTCTTTATTGACCGACAAGTTAAACTTAACCTAACCTAAGTGAAATCGTGACCAGTCTAATATAAGACTCACATGTGAAGCATTCACACACCATGTTTAAACGCCTTTTCTAAACTCCATGATGCTAACTCATCTCTATAAAATGCCACTGGATGGCACTCCAGGGGCGAGTGTCTAAGCAGCATAACCTTGAGTTATTTCAGGAATAACATCTAAATTGATTGCATTGACTTGCTAAGGAAACGTTCGGTGTAGTAGTTTTTCCCACGACCGTTGCATAACATACAAAAACTAACCTGGTTAATATCAGGCTAAAGATATTCATGCAGACGTCTAAACTCAGTTTTTGGATAGCGCTAGTTGCTTTCTGGCTATTTAGGGAGCAGCTGCACTTAGAAGTAAGCTTGGAAAGTGCTGAGTTGACACCACTATCCACATTCGTTGGATTTTTTAGTGTTTACCCACACTAGCGTACCCAGAAGACTTTGTCGTGCCTGAAAATTGGTTTGCCCACATTTGAAAATGGTTCTTCATACCTCCTTTTAATCTCTATACCATCCACGTCTACTTACTGTTTCGTTCATTTCATTTTCTTATTCATGCCCTTCTCTTATCTTAATTCTCTTATAATTCCTACTCGCACTCCCACTCCACTGCAATTGCACATCCAACTCTCACACCCACTCCTACTCCTAATCGCACTACCACTCCCACCCCATTACCTAACCCTGTAATTATATATTTGAAGCGAATCCTTAGAGCGACGGAAGCTGGAAGTTAGAAGTAATGTGAAACCTGTTCACCCTTGACTTCCGGGCCCTCGGTACAACTCAACAAGGAAATGTAAAACTAATTGCTTGATATAAACGAGAAAATCGCTACTTCAAACACTGCTTGTCATACAAATGCACGTGTCATTCGTCCGTGCGCTATTATTCTGTCCTCCCATTTGATTTGGCCAATTTTTATATTCCACTTTAGTTGTTATTTAAGTACCATTTGATTGCATTTAGAGTAAACTTTTGCAGTAACGCGTGTCATTAATGATATTTCTTTTTCGCTTTTCGCAGCTGATGCCAGCCCATCCTTCCTTGAGTGCTGACTTGCAGTCACACAATGCATTTGGGTATCGTTTTTACCTTGTTGAGAGTACTTCGGCTAGAAGTGTGTAATCCATAATGATATCAACTAAAATCCAAAATATAAACGTCGTTTGTGCACTCGTATGAAGTGAAAATCGATAAATGTGCAATCAGCAAATGAGCATTGGATGCCCAAAGGATGTATTTATAGAACAGGTAAGTGGGCTTAAGAGCATATGGGCTGTCGGGGAATATATTTTACATTTTGCAATGTCTAATCAATATTTTGTGGTAAAATCATTAATGCAAGTGCAGTTGTGGGTAAATAAATGTGCATTTGATTCAAGCACAACCAATTATCGAAAGTAAATAAGTGTGGAATTCAAATCAACTAAACATAATTGAATTTAAATCAGCTTAATTCAGCTTTGAATTCTTTTAACTTGGCTAAACTCACTTATCGCCCTCTCTTTCTCATTGGTTTTTTACAGCGATTGTAAGCCCTATTCTATACTAGTTATGGAGTTCTTGTTTGGTGGAAAGCCACACACAAAAAACAACTACCTCAAAAAAACTAGAGGGGGTATGCAGCCTATCATGCTTAGCATTACGGGAGCCCTGAAAACAACCCCGACGGCTACACTGTATGCCATTCTGCACATTCCACCTGTCGACCTGGTAGCACATAGCGTTAACAACTGCAACCAGGCTCGGTGCCTCGGGGCAGCTTGAGCGCCGACCATACGGCCATAGTAAACGAACAGACTACCTGATTTCCTATCTGCACCTCGAGGGAGATCTTAAGGCCACAATAGAGGTGGACGGTTGCGGTGTGGGCTCGCGACGAGGCGAAACATGTGTACACAGATGGATCCAAGGTAGTGCAAGGAGTAGGGTCTGCGGTATATTGGTATACTGCGCTGATCCGAAATAAACAGATTCTACAGGCTGTCGGATTACTGTAGCGCCTTACCAAGCGCAAATATTAGCCATAACCAAAGCAGTAGAAACATTGGAAGAGAATAGCTTAAGCTGCAACCGTGTTCACTTTTATGTCGACAGTCAAGCCGCAATTAATGCAATAATCTCGCTAGCACAGCATCTTAATGCGTTTTAGAGTGTAAGCAGTCTCTGCAGAGAATCGGGACAGGGAGAGAAGCATACATCTATATTGGGTTCCAGGGCATATGGAATTGATGGGAATGAAAACGTGGATGAACTAGCTAAAAAGGGCGCATCCTTGAAGCTTGCTCCGTAGACGTCCCAATTAGACTGGGCGAGATTAAGCGAAGGCGAGAGGTGCACATGATCGACCAAGCAGGGAAAGGCGTGGGTTCAAGCGCGGGGCTGTAAAGTGTCGAAGATTGTGTGTAGGTCTTACAACCTTAGACTAACACAGTTGCTTCTATCATTAAAAAGAGAGGACTGTAGACTCATGATGGGTATTATGACTGGACACTGCCTTCTGGCGTCACATGCCTTTATTTTAGGCTTGGTCAGTGATAGCAGATGTGGGAAGTGCGGGTTGGAGGAGGAAACGATCGAGCATGTTCTGTGCTCGTGCCTTGCGCTTGTCAGGCTAAGATTCCAGCTATTAGGAGTGATACAGCTGTCAGATATAGAAGCAGCAAGTGGCTTAAGCCCTAGGAAGCTTCTAGTATTTGCCAAGAGGACGGAGTTATTTTATAACATAGGTCCTGGTTTTTGATAGGGTCTTTTCAGTTTGGTCGTTAAAACAAACTTCTGGTAACACTACGGACTCATTCAGTCTATGTGAAGTCCTCATGGACCGGCCAGTTCAACCTAACCTAAACTTACCATAACTTAACTAATGCAACTTGGATTCCGGACGCTAACAGCAATGTTTTGGAACAGGGGCACGTCGATGTAACTTCAGTTAATACCACAATGATCAGTCGAAAAAAAAATCCAAAAAAATGAAATTTCGCAGGCTCGAAAATTATTTTTTTGGGTATGCGTAGTGGAACCTTTTTTTCTGCCCAAATCCTATCGAAAAATCGATGGTGCGATATCGGTTAATAAATCGACCCAGTCTAATGTACAGGTTTACACATCGAACTTTACGGGTACTTGGTTTCTCACGCCGTTTTTTTCTTTATTAGAAGCCATCGTTAGCAAAAATTTGTTACTCTTACAAAATAAAGTTCGTATTTTGTTTTATTATAACAATTTGGTTTTGTTTGTTTCGGCCTTTTTTTGTGAGTATTATTTTATTTTTATATGCTTGAATCATAATTAAGCTTAAAAAGTTGAAAGCCCTTTTCACCATCCCTATTTACTTACTACATAATTGGCGCTTAACCGTTAAAGCGCGCCAGTCGCTCCTTATCTCTGCCAGCCGCGCCAATTGGTCACACGAAGGGAGTTTAAATCGTTTTCCACCTGGTCCTTACAACGGAGTGACGGGCCCACCCTCTACCTCTGCTTCTATAGGCGGGTTCCGATAGAAACACTTTCATGGCCGGCACGTCATCTTTCATTCGCATAACATGGCCTAGCCAGCGCTGCGCTTTAATTCGCTGGCCTACTGTTGATGTCTGCGTATAGCTCGTACAGCTCATCGTTAAATCTTCTTCGGTACTCGCCATCGCCAACGCGTAGTGGTCCATAAATCGTTCGAAGAACTTTTCTCTGGAACACTCATAGAGCCGCTTCGTCTGCTGTTGTCATCGGTCCATGCTTCTGCACCATATAGCAGGACGGGTACGATAAGTGACTTGTAGAGTATGCTTTTCATTTGCCGAGAGAGGACTTTACTTTTCAAAGTAGCTATTTATTGGAAGAGTGATTGTTTCGCTGGATTTCAGAGCTGATCTTGTTGCTAGTGTTGATGATGCTGGTTCCCAAAAAAGCGAAGTCTTACTATTTCGAAATTATGGCTGCCAACAGTAGCGTGGTTGCCAAGGTGCATATACGCCGACTCTTTGCTCGATGACAGGAGGTACTTCGTTCTGTCCTCATTCACCATCAAACCCATCTTTACCGCTTCTTTTTCCAGTTAGGAGTAAGCAGAACTAACGGCGCGGGGTGTTTAGGCCGATGATATCAATATCATCAAGCATAAGCCAGTAATTTCCACGCTTTATAGA
>JARSSU010038441.1:0-36035 GCA_029619165.1 Eurosta solidaginis
ACCCGGTAAATTGGGCACAATCTCACTCCGTGCGGTTTGGTGCACAGACGGCAGGCGATGGTGAACGCATTGGGGCGTGCCTCAGTTTTGGAGCGTTTGAGTGAAAATCCAGGCATATTTGGATGTAGTAGCGTTTAGTAATATCGCTGCATAGGTTGGTTGGGTGACTAATGGACGGAGACCAGGGGTCGATTCTAGCTGACATATTGGTTGGCGTACTCGGGATAAGGGGTTCATGTGGAATGCATAATCTTATTGTGTTATGCGGCAGAGGTAATTATACTTTATAGAACCCTTTATTTAGTCACGCCTGAATGTAAATTTTATTTGGGTAAATATTTCCAACCTTAAACAAAACAATGTAAATTTTATATATTGGTTTCCGATCGGTTTGATTGATTTTCATATATTTTTGTTAAGCTTTTCCGATCTATTCTGAACTAGTGCAAATAAAACAATTTATTTCACCTTACAGCTCGACGTTTCGCCAAATTTCCTTGGCTTCTTCTGGAGCAATTATTTGAATTACGGCATTAAATTAAAGAAATAAAACATAATTACAAGAAAAAAGATTAAAAAATATGGAAGATTAAAAATATAAAATAAAAAATAAAACGATACCATCTACTGTGGTACACTTGTAGTATTTTTTAATCTTTTTTTCTTGTAATTATGTTTTATTTCTTTAATTTAATGCCGTAATTCAAATAATTGCTCCAGAAGAAGCCAAGGAAATTTGGCGAAACGTCGAGCTGTAAGGTGAAATAAATTGTTTTATTTGCACTAGTTTCAGAATAGATCGGAAAAGCTTAACAAAAATATATGAAAATGTAAATTTTATTTGGGTAAGTGTTTGCAACCTTAAATAAAAATATTGAGCATAAACGAAAGACAAACTGTAGTTGTTGTTTATATACCAGTTACTATTAATTGTGTAGATAGGGTGTCACGGTAAACACGTGTATCGTCAACGTTGGTAATTCAGAGTTGGTGAATCATATTGTCGTTTAAGCGAAGTCGTGCAAATAAATGCGCGACAGATGTAAATTGCCCCTTATTCGCTGCCCTGGAACACTCTTTGTGTTGATTTGGGCCATGTTGTGTGAGAATCACAATTGTGTGTCTATTTCAACACAACGCTGGCGGGAATAGCCTACACTATCGAGTGTGGTAATTTGTAGAGCTGTCAGCTGATAACTCTTCCACTCATTGGAGTGAGACAGCTGTGCGGTGCTGCCAATGGCAGTAGCGCAACGAATGCCTTTGGCAACACAGCCGGCAGGTGCTGAAGTTTCCATAACGTGGCCTGAATAGAGAAGTCAAAGTAAAGTGGGTCAAGTGAGTATGGGTGTAGAGAGTGGACTGTGATATGAATCCCTAGAGTTGACACGGTTTGGAGAGATATATAGGGTGAGGGTGAAGAATTTATTCTGCTAGGGGAAGTACACACACTTTTGCTATGGGACGTTTTGTAAATTCCGTCTTGAGTCCGGACATCTACTACTCGAACGTTTTCGTCCGAGCCAGGGTGAAGTCGAATGATGCGTCCAAGTCGCCATTCATTCGGAGGCAAAACGTCATCTTTCACGATGACTAGATCACCTTCTTTGATGTTTGTCTGCTGAGTTTTCCATTTAGTACGCTTATGAAGTTCTTTGAGATTTTCATTTTTCCAGCGCGTACTAAACTGATGGTGTAGAACTTTTAGTTTTTGCCATTTGTTGATGAGCGAAAGGTTCTCGGAGTTGGGTTCGGGTAACGCGAGTAGCGGAGCACCACGGAGGAAATGTCCGGGAGTTAGAGCAAGTAAATCATTTTGATCTTGCGACATCGGAGCTAGCGGTCTAGAGTTGAGCACCGCTTCGATTCGAGTGAGTAGGGTAGTATATTCTTCAAATGTGAATTTTTGACTGCCTGCAACTATAAGGAAATGACTTTTAAAGCTTTTAACTGCCGCTTCCCATAATCCGCATATGTGAGGAGAATATTGTGGGATGAATTGCCAGGACAGTCCATGAGTGGCATATCTTTGAGCTATGTCAGTTGCGGCTTCCTTGAGAAAGAAGAAAGCTCCTTTTGAATGGCACGACTTGCTCCAATAAAGGTTTTGCCATTGTCTGACATTATTTTGTGTGGGAGTCCCGCGACGACTAACAAAACGAGCAAATGCTGCTTTAAAAGCAGCGGCCGTCAGATCTGAGCAGACTTCAAGATGGACTGGTTTTATTGAGAAACTTACGAATACACAAACGTATGCCTTAGAGTAAGATGCCTTCCGTAAGATTGATGTTTTAAACGAGAAAAGGGTCCAGCAAAGTCGATACCGGTCGTGTGAAATGGGAGACAGTATGTGGACCTTTTCGGTGGGAGTGCGGCTAATATTTGGGATTTAGCCTGTTGTTTGTAGATCGTGCATATCTTTCGATGGAATATGCACTTCTTCACCTTTTGTTTGAGTAGATGGATGTAGTATTCCTGTTATATCATGAGGATCATCAGTTGTTTTTCGGCATGCAACAAGGTAGAATGTATAAATTCTAAGAGTAAATAGCAAAACCGAGAGTTATCGGGAATTATAATAGGATAACGCTCATTGTAACTAAGATTGGCTTTTGCGAGCCGAACATTCACTCGCATTATGCCTGATTCGTCGAGCATAGGGTTTAGAGTTAAAAATGAACTCTTTTTGTAGACTGGGTTGTTGGACTGTAGATCTGCAATTTCGGCAGAGAAGTATTTATATTGCGTCAACAGGATCAAACGAACTTTTGCCTGATCAACTTCCTCTTGGGTTAGCGTGATCGTTTTCAGAGTATCAAGACCTTGTGCCCTGTGTATAAATCGATACATATAAGCAACGACTCTTAGAGCTCTTGAGTAGGAAGAAAATCGTTCGAGTAGATCAGGCATATGTACAGCATGAAATGCTTGAGTGCGCTTTTGTTCCGGTGGAGTAGGGGTTTGTGTCACTGGTTTCGGCCAGGACGTTGGGGATTTGGCCAACCACTCTGGGCCCTTCCACCAAAGGGAGCATTCGGCTAGGTCCTTGGGTGTACATCCACGGGTACCAAGATCTGCTGGATTGTCTCCACTGGGTCCGTGTTTCCAAGGGGCGTTACTCACGTTTTCCAGAACTTGTGAGGTTCCATTTGCCACGTAGGTCTTCCAGGTGTGTGGGGGTTTTTCCAGCCATGCTAGTACGATGGCGGAGTTCGACCAGAGAAACAGGTCATGTGCAGTCAGAGTTAGGTGTGAGCGAATTTGTTTTATTAATTTTGTGAATAGTACTGCTCCACAGAGTTCTAGACGAGGCAGGCTCACGATTTTCACGGGAGCCACTTTGCTCTTCGCCACGAGTAGGTGAGTAGAAAACTTGTCCTTGCTATTCTGCACTCGCAGGTACACACAAGCGCAGAATGCTTTTTCAGATGCATCTGAGAATCCATGCATCTGAAAGGGTTTATTGGGTGAAAATTCAACCCATGGAGGGATTTTAATTTCATTTATCGCGGAGAGATTTTCGCGAAATGTGTTCCATTTGTGGAAAGCGCTGGGTTTGACTTGTTCATCCCAGCCAGTTCCTTCTAACCAGAGTTGCTGGAGGAGAGTCTTGGCTAGTATCATTATTGACGTAGCCATCCTGCCGGGTCAAACAATTTCGCAACCGCCGATAAAAGTTTGCCTCTTTGTGTTCGAGTTTTCTGCGGGTATAGGGTCGTAAGAGTATGAGAAAGAGTCGTTTATGGCATTCCATTTGTTGAGCTGGAATCGTGAAATTTGAGAAAATCTGCATCTAGGAGATCAGATTCTGGGATGGATTCCAATAATTTTGGGTGATTTGCCGTTATTTTCTTGAGTGGAAAACCGGCTGATTTCAACGCTTCGATAACCTGGTGTAGAGAGTCGTGAGTGGACTGTATACTGTGTTCGCCCGAAAGTATATCGTCTACGTAGGTTTCGTGTAGCAATATATCATAGGCGTGTGGGTGGGTGGGTTTTGTGTCTTCTGCGAGTTGGTGCAGACTCCGTATCGCGCGATATGGGGCACAGTTGACGCCAAATGTCACTGTCTTTAATTTGAAATCCTCCATCGGCAGCTGTGGAGATCTTCGGAAGAGAATTCTTTGAAAATCCTGATCTTCTTTATGAACGAGTATTTGGCGGTACATCTTTTCGATGTCGCCGTTAAATACGTACTTGAAAAATCTCCATTTGAGCAGGACGAACATTAAGTCGTTTTAGAGTATGGGACCTGCGTGTAGAGCGTCATTTAACGAGTTTCCAGAATGGGTAGTCCTTGATGCGTTGAAGACAACGCGCACCTTCGTTGTTTTACTGTCGGGTTTTAATACCGCATGATGGGGGAGATAGAAGGAAAGATACTTTCCTTTATCGATGACCTCGCAGGATGAGGTTGCCTCCATATGGTTAAGGGTGATATATTCTTCCAAAACTTCCGAGTATTTTTCTCTTAGATCTGGACTTTTTCGAGGGATCTCTCAACGCGGGGATATTTTTGTTGTGCAGCAATACGTAAGTGTCCCAGGGCCAGCGTGTTTGGAAATTCCCTCTTAAATGGTAGTTTCACAATATATCTACCATCTTTTTGGCGGTGGGTGGTTTTGCGGTAGAGTTTCCTCGCAAAATTTGTCATCTTCCGAAAGAGCTTGGGTCATGGGTAGCTCTATTTGTATTACTGAGAGTATCATCCGGACTCTCGAGTACTTGAGTTGATAATGTATTTACAGTCTCTTTAATGGGTCCGCTGAGTATCCACCCAAATATTGTATTTTGGGCTAACATGAACCGCTTATGTTAGCGTGTAGTCCTTGGAGTATTTTGCGGTGTGAGATCGCTGCCTATAACCATGTCGATTTTCGACGGGGTAAAGCAGTTAGGGTCCGCGAGCGGTAATGTGGCAATTTCCTGTAAATCTATTTTCGACACCTTAATGCTGGGTAAGAAGTGGGTCAGCTTAGGCAATAATATAACTTGGGTATTTATTTTTGTTTTAAGATCCGACGAGCAGAGTGTGCAGGTCTTGTTGGAATTTTGAACTACCGATCCGCCCATTCCCGAGATCTTATAATGGGTTTCCTTGGTTGGTAGTTGCAAGAGCTTCTGGATTCGAAACGCTACAAATGTCTTTTCAGAACCCTGTTCTATTAGTGCACGGATCTTGTGGTGCTCGCCATTTGCCTTCGCCGTCACTAAAGCTGCGGGTAAAGAGTAGTTTTCGCTACTAGTCGCGAAGTGAGTTGAGGTTGAGTTTTTCTTAAAAGGGTTTTGAGTGGCTTGGGTTTGGCTGGCCTCTTTTGAGGCTGACGCCCTGTTCTGGTCTTCAGCTGGAGGTGGCAGCCCTTGAGGGTTGTGTGCGCCCTGTTCCTCTGCTGCCTGGGTCCGCTGTCTTGATGGGATTTTCCTTGGAAGTGGAGTAGCGAGTGATGCCGTTTTTGGCAATACACGCATGTGAAATTGCTACCACAATCTCTTTCCAAGTGAGAGCAAGCTAAACAATTTGTGCAATAATTGTTTTCTTTTACGAATTTGCTTCGCTCTTGGGTTGACAGATCTCTGAATTTTATACAGCTCATTAATGAGTGATTCAGATTGCAGAGTTTGCATGAGGGTTGCCTCTTTGAATCCACATGGAATCTTTGGGTCTTATTCCTGAAATTCGACTGGTTTTGCGGCATCGAAGATCTGTGGTTGAAACTAGAGTTAGAGTTTCGGGTTTTACTGGGTCTATATATGCCGAGTCGTTCTACCACTTCGTACCTAGTCGTGAGAAGTTTGTCCATCTCCGACCAAAGTGGTAGATCCTTTCTAGAGTGGAGTGATTGCTCCCAAAGTGCTATGGTTTCATCAGGTAGATTTGATGAGCATTGGATTACGAGGATGGGGTCCCAGTTATCAGTTGAGATATCGCTCGCATTTAGGGTCGAGATACAGTTATTTATGGTGGTTTGCATTTCTTGAATTCTTTCACCATTTTCAGAATAAACTGTGGGCATATTAAATAGGGTTTTTAATTGATTGTCCACGAGAATTCTAGGATTTTCGTAGAGGACTTGAGTGCTCTCCAGGCCAAGTCAAAGTTTTGGTCGTTAAGGGGGTATTTTTTAATAATAAGAGCTGCTTTTCCCCGGGTGTTTGCCCTCAGGTGAAAGAGTTTCTGGGCCTGAGACAATTTAGGGTGATTTATGTAGACCGCAGTAAACATATTCCGGAAGGACGGCCAGTCTTCATATACACCATAGAAGATTTCGGTGTCACATGCGGGGACTTTTAGACAGGGTTGATGCTGAGAGGGGGTATGGGTTTGTTGTATGGGGTTTACTATTTGTTGATTAATCTGGTGGGTGCTAATCAACTCTTTGATCCTGAGCTTCGTGTGCATCGCTGTGTCGAGAGTGCCGTCGTATGTCTCCTCGCATGCCGTCCTGGGGTTTTCCTCAGTTCTGCTCAGGTGTACCGCTTCGTATGCAGCTTCTACCGCATCTAGAAGTTTGTTGAGTTCCTTAGGTCGCTGGTTCAGATCCGGCTCGAAGCACCATGGATACGCTTTGGGTATATGGGGTGGATTTCCCTCTTCACCATAAAAAATCAAACACTCTACACTTCCTTTAAAAATTCACAAATGGCTTTTATTTAATGATGTAACTCATATAGCTTATATAAAACTAATCACTTTGATATCTCTATATCTATAAATAGACTTTTAATTTATATGTTAAAATTACTCAAACTTCAAAACGGAATATTTCACGACAATGGTAGCGATAGCAGGACAGTAATTAGCGAACTAAAAACATACATATTAAGCTATAGAATTTTCAGCCTCCTGCGCAGCTAGGAAACGGTAACTATTTATATGTAAGTATGTATGTAAAAGGAATGTACAAAGTTGAGTGCACGGTAATTACAATAAGCAAAAATTTATAAATTTTTTGTTTAGAGGGTGGTTCATTACTTACTTACTTACTTAATTGGCGCTTAAACCGTCTAAACGGTTGTGGCCGTCCAACAAGCCGCGCCCGTCGCTCCTTCGCTCCGCCAACCGGCGCCAATTGGTCACACCAAGGGAGTTTAAATCGTTTTCCACCTGGTACTTCCAACGGAGTGGGGACCGCCCTCTACCTCTGCTTCCATAGGCGGGTTCCGATAGAAACACTTTCTTGGCCGGAGTATCATCTTTCATTCGCATAACATGGCCTAGCCAGCGCAGCCGCTGCGTTTTAATTCGCTGGACTATGTTGATGTCTGCATATAGCTCGTACAGCTCATCATTAAATCTTCTTCGGTACTCGCCATCACCAACGCGTAGAGGTCCATAAATCTTTCGAAGAACTTTTATCTCGAACACTCCCAAAGCCGCTTCATCTGTTGTTGTCATGGTCCATGCTTCTGCCCCATATAGCAGGACAGGTACGATAAGTAACTTGTAGAGTATGATTTTCGTTCGCCGAGAGAGGACTTTACTTTTCAATTGCCTACCTAGTCCAAAGTAGCATTTATTGGCAAGATTGATTCTTCGCTGGATTTCAGTGCTGATGTTGTTACTAGTGTTGATGCTGGTTCCCAAATAAACGAAGTCGTTTACTATTTCGAAATTATGGCTGCCAACAGTAGCGTGGTTGCCAAGCGCACATGCGCTGACACTTTGCTCGATGACAGCAGGTACTTCGTTTTGTCCTCATTCACCATCAAACCCATCTTTACCGCTTCTTTTTCCAGTTTGGAGTAAGCAGAACTAACAGCGCGGGTGTTTAGGCCGATGATATCAATGGGTGATTCATTAAGGTAGGTATTTTAACACATTTCATTAGGTAAGTATTTTTGCAAAAGGTAAGTATTTTAGCAAACGTAAGTATCTTAAAAATAGTTAATATTTCATTAGGTAAGTATTTTTGGCAAAGGGTAAGTATCTTAAAAATAGTTAATATTTCAATACTTCATGTTATAAATAAATTTTGTAAAATCATTGTATACTACAATTTATAGGTCAATTAAATTTGGGCTCATGTCTCCAACACCGGGGTTTGTCGACTGAGGAGCGACTACGCGCAATACTCATTCGCGGTTATTGTCCCAACTGCCTATCCCCGTTCCACCGCCTGGAAATATGCCCAGCCAATACCGATGCCGACGTTGTAGTGAACCACATCACACGACGCTACATATGGACGAGGATCAGCCGTCGCCACCTCAAAGCAAGCACAAAGACGACGATGCGAACTCGGATGGGGTACTCTCCATCCACGTCACAGAGCAAACGAAATCATGGGCCCAGCAAGCAGAGGAAGAAGAGAGGCTGTCCAATGCAGCAGAGGTAGCCCAATCAGGCAGCTTAGAGACGCCACGATTCCGGCCACCACGATAGTTCGCTGGGAGGGCAGCCCCTAATAAGATGCGCAACAATCATAGAGCTCTCATGAGGCAACAACAAACCCCTACTGGCTTCAGGAGTGGTCGACTCCGGGACAATTTAGCGGCACCTACTATAACTCGAGCACTGATCGCCATCGCGCTTACAGCAATAGTCCGAATTGGGGCAGGAGGCCGTTTACACCTGGTACGCGCCCTATTAGATGCCTGCGCTCCCACCAGCATTATCGGTGCCAATCTATGCAAGGATCTACTCCTGGAGCGCAACAATACCGCACGTCTTTCGAGGTGCACCGTCGTTCTTAGAGGGAAGTATGGGGTAGCGGGAAAGATCACAGTCCAAGCCACCGTAATAGCAAACTATGCCACGGCAAATATGGACCCGCAGGTAGCGGCCCCATTCCAGTTCATGAAGCTGGCCGATCCGACGTTTTACCGATCGTCGCCAGTGTTGCTCACTTTGGGCGCCGACGTATACGTCAGTATTATGGTCGGCGGCACACCCGCATCGACTGTCGCGGGCTCCTCACCCAAGCCACAATTTTCGGCCTCGTTGTTTCTGGAGCCCACCCACTATAAAAACTTTAAGTATACCACACGGTGCAATTTAAACCAAGCAACCCCACGTACTTGAACACTAATGCTTTTCTCTTTCATCCACAGTTCAGCGAGGCTGCATTATTGAAAGCGCGGATGATCGCACTTACCATACAACCATACATACATATCATATTTTTAATTTACTTAGTTTATCCCACCTTGGGCAGGTTGATGGCACACTCACCGAGTTTCAAGTTGCTCGCCGCAAGGGGCCGGCATGTTTAAGCCACCAGCCTAAATATTTCGGACTACCCCAACGCGCGCATTAGTTATTTTATTATTAATACCGGTATCGGCTAACACCAGTCGAGAGCTAACTTTGAAGGGGAAAATCTCAACGAAAGTTGACTATCGGCAGGTGCCGCGGACTTGTTCGCAGTTTTGGCTGTTTCTTTATTTTTGAACGTTCACGAGCCAGCATCTAGCCCCAGGTGAGTAATCGAAACCAACCATTTTTTCCGCCTTAACAATTTGTATTTGAAATGACATTGCAAATAATTATTTTCATCTTTCTGCCTTCAATTAATTATCTTTTTGAATTCCTTGTATTAATATTGCAAGTAATTATTTTGATAAATTTGAATTACCCAGTGCATAGTGAAGAGTGCATTTTAATTAATTCTTTCCTTTTACCAGTATATCTTTTTGGTTAAATTATAATTTATGCCGTGCACGAATGTGTAATTAAACATTTTTTAGAACATTGCATTTCGAATTGGTTTGTGAAGTAATTCCTCTATTTATAGTAAATAGAGCTAAGAATTTATATTGTTTATAAAGTTAATAAATTTGTCATTACTCGCTGGTAATTCTTTTCTTTGTTTTCTTTTATTTGCGACGCACATGCCCGACTTCCCCGGGTCTACACTGCCCCCGCAAAACAGAGTATTTAATTGTATTAGATATATCGTTTATGAACAACAAGAACAGAATCGGACCAAGGTGGTTGCCCTGAGAAACACCAGAAGACACAATGATGACCCCAGAAAGTGTATTTTTAAAGATTACTTTTTGCGTACGATTACCAAGATACGAAGAAATCCAACATATAAGACGGGGTTGAAAACCAAGTTGACCGAGCTTATGAATAAGTAATGGCTGTGATACTTTGTCGAAAGCTTTACTGAAATCGGTGTAAATTACATCAGTGTGAAGGCCTTTTCTAAATCCATTAGAAACGTGAGTGGTAAATTCTAGCATAGGTGATTTGCCCTTACAGAACCCATGTTACGAGCTTGCCATTATGGGGGAAATAGAGAATGTTAAGTGGTGGGTAACAATAGCCTCAAAAACTTTGGGATAGCGGATAACTTTGCTATGCCCCGGTAGTATTGAAGGCCTGCTTCCTTGAAGGTCTGCTTCCATTTTCATGAAGCGGGATAAGAAAAGATTCCTTCCACATTGTTGGGAAAACGCCAGAAATTAAAGATAAATTAAATAAATCTGTCAGCGGCTGATAGATGTTTGCAGCACATTTTTAAGAAAGTGTGTCGGGATCCTGCCAGGGCCGCATGTATATGATACTTTTAAAGTTTAAAGTAAGTAAGATAAGATAATACATCTTCTGAAGATATAAAGGGAGATCTGATTGAATAACATGAATCAATATGGTTTGGGTATTCATTAGGCGAAACGTTGGTCTCAATAGAGTAAATTGATTTGAAAAATTCCACAAAGAAGCCGGCGATCTCTTGATCATCGCTGGAAATATTATCTTGGAATTTCATGGATAATGGAAACCCTTTCACCCTGCGTTTGAGTTTACGAATCCGTAAAATGCCTTCGGGTTGCAATTTATATTTCCTTTCACTTTACAAAGATAAGCTTTGTAACACTTTTTGTTCAATTGAAAATACTTGCAGCGTAGAATCGATTACTGTAATTAATGGTTATGTAAACCCGTCTGTCTTTTTGAACAACTTGAAAGATCGAGACATTTTATTCTTTAAGATTTTCAGCTCTTTAGTGAACCATACTTGGCTTGTATTTTTCAAAAAGACAGTAATGGTATTGTAAAAGTGAGAAACGCTTTGCTCGACATCAGCATTAAATATTGGCCACACTATTCGAGATAGATTACGATTTAATTTTTTGAAATTGGCCTTCGCAAAGTCAAACCGATAACTGGAGTTGTATCGTTTATTGCCGCTGTTACAAGCATTACTTACAACTTCGTAAACTATTTTGAGGGAAGGGTGGTAAGAATATTCAGGTTCAATAATGGGTTCGCATCGACTAATGGAATATTTAGAGTCATCATCCACAAAGGCTAAACCTAATACTCTTCCGAATTTATTCGATGGGATGTTGATTTGTTGAAGGCACAGCTCAGACATTCCGCCTAGAAATTCATTGTTGGAAGACTTTGACAAAACAGGTACGATATTAAAATCAGAGATACACCATGAAATGTGCGGCATATTGAAGTCACCCAAGACAATAACGGAATCGAAGGCTTTAGCATCGAATTACTATTTTTTAGCAAGGAAATGTGATGCATATAAATAGACAGTTCAGAAGATGGCGGGATATAACAGATGGGCCAAATAAATGTGGATATTTGCTAGTTGTGTGCGTATGCACAAGAACTCAGTTCTATCGGTGGCGGGTATGCTAATCTCTTCAGATGGTATTGAAGAGTGTACAGCAAGCAGAAATCCACCTCCAACTCTGTTCAGGCGGTCATTTCGATATATTTGGTAGTCATTACAGAGGATCTCTGAATTAAAAACGTGAGGTTTCAGCCAGGTTTCGGTTAAAGCAATTATATCGTAACTTAAGTTAAACGATTTTAAAAACAGTTCTGTTAACTTGGTGTTTAAGCCTCTAACATTTTTGTAAAATATATCTAAAGCCGATTTTACGTTCAGTTTTTTGACTCAGTGTTATTAAGAGGGATCATTGCTAAGTTTGGAACACTCTTATTCCGCCTATATTCAAATTCCCGCACAAGTGCCCCAGGTGGCCAAAAATCGTTACTCAAGATAGTATCAAAATGTTCAACAGGTACATCTAATCTAAAGGAAGATACATTTCTTTCATAACTAAAATTAAATTTCCGAATTTTTACGTGATCGGTTTTCCCTTTTCATATTTCATATCTTTATTAAGTCAAATGGTAACAACCTTACTGACTAGATTACAGGATAACTAAGTACTAGTTTAACAATTTTAAAGTAAGATTTACTGAGATAAGTAATAGGACTCAATGCGTGCCTTAAGCAGAGACCTTGGCATGGCAAAGTCCAGGTCAAGGCTTCTGGATAGGCGATTAAATTCTACAAGACCTCTTATAAGAGGTGCGAAACTGAAGTAATTCGAACGCAGCACTTCAACGCGGAATGTACTGTGAAAGCGGAGAGCTCTGTTAGGGACATTGAAAGTCAACTGCCCAAGTAGTTCTGAGCAGTCAATGGCACGGGATATTATGTCAAAAATAAACATTATGTTTTGAACAAGACGTCTAACTTCAAGTGGCAAGACATTGATAAGCATGCATCTTGCATTGTAGGTTGGAAGGGATTAACAAAGTGCAGAGGTTGAAGAGCAAATCGTATGAACTTGCGCTGAATTCTTTCAATTCTTAAAGAGTGTGAGGAGTATATGGGATTCCAGATGACTGATGCATACTCTAACTTGGAACGCACTAAGGCATTGTATAAGATTTTCCTGGTATATGGGTCCTTGAAATCCTTGGCATATCGTCGCAAGAAAGCTAAGTTGGCATAAGCCTTTGGTATGAGAAAGTTTACATAATTACAAAAAGTAAAAGATCAGTCAAAAATTACGCCAAGATCGCGAAACTCATTAATTGACGCAAGAGTTACATTTGAAATCGATTACGCGAATGAAACCACATTCGTAGACTTAGTATACGTCATGTGGCAGCATTTACTAATATTGAGTCGCAGATTATTTTGACGGGCCCAATTATTTATAGCATTCAGATCTTCTTGCAGACGCAATGCATCAGAAGTACAGAAGATTCTCCGAAAGAGTTTTAAGTCGTCAGCATAAAGCAAATAATTCGAATAGTTTATGCATGAGCCAACATCATTAATAAACATTAAGAACAAAATAGGACCAAGGTACAAAATAGGACCTTGTGGTACACCCGAAGTTGCTGAGAATTCATAAGACTTAGTTCTCTCGATTTCAACAAAAGATATTCTATTTTCCAAATAGGACTTCAGCCACGACAGAAAGCTTGAGTGAAAGCCCATGTTTTCAAGTTTCCACAGAAGTAATTTGTGCGAAACTGTGTCAAAAGCCTTGGAAAAATCCGTATATATGGTGTCCACTTGACATCCATCCTTAAACGCAGAGACACAAAACTGAGAGAAAACAGCCAGATTTGTAGCAGTCGAACGTCCCGCAATGAAACCATCCTGACATGGATCGACTATTTTATTTATAGCGAATGATACTTTGTTTTTAACTACCTTTTCAAAAAGTTTTGAGCATGTTGACAGTTTGGATATTGGCCTATAATTCTTTACTTCATTTTTATTGCCTGACTTGAAGATAGGAGTGATAGACACCAGCTTCCAGCGATCAACAAAAACTCCAGACGATAGGGAAATATTGAAAATGTGGCACAGTGGCGCACAAAGAGAAATACTACACTTCCTAAATAAAAAAGAGGACAATCCATCAATATCATTTTTGATTGAGGTCTGTAAGGAGGATATACCCAAGATAATATCGGTCTCAGACATGGACAGAGACGCAAAGTCTAAAGGTTTGGGGCTATCAGTAAGATACCTGTTATCAAAGTTATCGGCCTCAACAACAAACGTAGATTTGAAAAAATCAGCAAAAAGATTTGCCGAATCGACCAAACTGTTGGAGCAAATGTCATTAAATTTGACACAGGTAGGTATATTAGAACAACCTTTCTTTGAACGAACATAGTTCCAAAAAGATTTAGGATTAACTTTCAACTCATCTTCAACTCTAGAAACGTATTTGTTGTACAAAAACTTATCAAGAACATTGAACTGCGTCATGTAGGAAGTATACTGATCTTTAAAAACAGTATCGCTGGTATCCTTGTATAATTTAAAGTACTTAATTCTTTGATTTTTCAACTTTCTCAACCTAGTATTGTACCAGGGTAGTTTGTGAACTTTAACTGGTAGGAGAGAAAGATTCCTACTGAATATGTCAGCCATCTTTAGCAGAAAAATGTCGAAACATTCAGTTGCATTTTTAGCAAAGAAAATAGATGTCCAGTCTATTTCAGATATGAGAGAGTTTAAGGATTCGTAATTTGCATCCTTAAAGTTATAGGCGGGCTCAATTATTATTTATATTGTTTTTCGGCACTAGGTCGAAGAATTCAATAGATAAATATAGGGCTACGTGATGCATATCTGATTTATATATAGGAAACACACATTCAGTCAAGTGAGTTATGAGGTTCTCATCGACAAAAATTAGGTCCAAAATATTGTTTAACTGGTTCACGAAACTGTTAATCTGAATTAAATTGGCACTAAAAAGGGTGTCTAAGAAATTAATCTCATGGGGATGATGAACATTAGTAGGTGTTAAGATATCATCTTCTAGTAATTTCGACCAAACAACCTTGCTGAGATTAAAATCTCCCAGGACGCAAAAATTACTATCAACATTATATTCATATAGGTCAAATATATTATTAACAAGAGCAAAGTACAGCAAATCTGTGCTGCAAGGCGGACTGTAAGAAACGCAGATAAATAAATTGCCAGAAGGCCCAGTAATACAGACACAAAGCTGGTCCAAGAGAGAGTCATCGTTAGAAAGCGGCACAAAAGAAGAGAGAAGAGAACGCCTTACAGCAATTAACACCCCACCGCCTCTGAGATGCCCTGTTTTGATAGGGTCTCTATCCTTTCGATAAGTTTGAAACAGACTTTGATCAAAAAATTCTGAGTCAGAGAAGTCATTATTAAGCCAAGTCTCAACAATGACGTAGACATCATAGTCGCACCGTGAAGTGGCTAAAAATATATCTTTAGATTTCGTTCTCAACCCAGATATATTCTGATAATAGATATTTATACTTTTTTTAATATTACCGCATATAGCTAAGGTTTTGCAGTTGAGCCCTGTGCTGTTTGAAAAAAACGGAATGGTTTAATTTTGACGTCCGATGGTCATAGCGAAGACTCAAGAAGCTTATTATATATTGAAGGCGAGACTCCAAGTTTAAAATTACATCTTGATAACAAACTCGAGTCTGCATCTTTCTTTATTAATTTAAAACAATGAATTAAATATACGATCTCAGATCCTCCTCAGTAGTATCCCCCTCAAATCTTGACACGAATATCGATTTTTTTGGAGGGACTATAACCAACTTCCTAGTTCCAGGCTCAGTCGCCTGCGAACGGTTAGCAGGTTCAATATTTTTTCTAGCTGCTGGTTTTGTTGGAGGTGTCTTTGATGTTGAAGGCTCCACTGTAAGTGGACTTGTAGATGCTAAGTTTATTAATTCTATTGTGCTGGGTGAGGGAACCATTGGGTTCTGGATGTTTTGAACGGGGTCTAGGGTCAGTACGCCAGCAGAGACATCAGTTCGTTTTCGTTTGCTGTCACGACTGTCGCTATTAGCATTAGCAGCTGAATCGGTAATACATTTAAAAGTTTTAAACAAGTTTTCATAATACTTGAATTTATCCCCCAATGTAGAAAGTTCCTTGCCGATTTCGGAGAATGCGTTCCGGGTATGTTTGAAAAGCTTAAAAATATCCACTTCCGTCGATCTGCATTTCAAGCACGACCAACGCACGCCCTTGTTATCGTTGATCGCATCACACACCCTTGCCGTCAAACTAGCGCACTTCATATGAGCAAGCTCATCACAAAGCCAGCACGACACGAAACGCTCGGTATCACCTTTCACTTGGCAGTTAACAAAGTTGCAAGACATTTTAGGTTAAAGTAAAAATGTATTAAGTAGACGGAGGCAGTGAAAATAGTTTGGAGACCACAGTAAGAAAATCGCTGTTTGAGCAGTTTGAAGATCACTGTATGAGCAGTTTAAGATCGCATTAACTGACGCTTAACAACACACATTGCATACAGCTGTGACAGTGAAAAGAAAATGAAATAAATGTGCACGAGCAAATAACAATTGAAAACTGAAAATAAATAAATGCCAATCAAATGCAACAACAAATATGCAAAGTGACTCGGCAAATATGTATGTATGTATATATACAATTTATCAATTATTTTTAAGATACAATTTTTTTTAGTAAAGAAAAGCAGAACTTTAAATTGCTGAATGCAGTACACAACGTGTTTACACTTATTTTTAGCACAATAATTATTTAAACAAACAAATTTATTGATTTAAAACAAAATAAGGCACAGTAGAAATCAAAACACAACTTCACAGCTTGACGTTTTACAAATATAATTATTGTAGAGAGATCTATTCAAATTATTAAAAGTCCTTAAATAGTGCCTATATTTAGCAAAGAATGTGTGATTCTTGGTACATTTAAATTTTTAAGATATTTGTTCTTCAGGTTCATCAGTTCTCTTAAGTCCTTACAGCACCACGGCAATTTGTAAGGTCTTTTCTTTCGTACCGGAATCTTATCCAAGCAGTGGTTGAACAAAATATTTTTAAAACCGAAAAACTTTCTGAGGTGTCAAGACTCCCAAGCAACTCCTCCAAATTTATTTCAAACAAGAAATTGTTAAAAGAGTCGAAATCACACAAGGAAAAGTTAAAAATTAGTCTGTACTCAGAAATAAAAATAAAATTTTATAATCAGAGGTAGGTGATGCCTGTCCTTATGAGTAATTGGATTCACACACTCACTAACTTCGCAAAAAATGTTATCACTTACGAATATAAGATCTAGAAGCCTATTAAGAGCATTGGAATATTCATTAATTTGACATAAATTAAGACTAAATACATTATCGATAAAGTACAATTCATGATTTGAAACAAGATTATTAGGAGTGAGACCATAGTTAGAAGAGTTATTCGACCAATTAATATTACAAAGGTTAAAGTTACCTAGCACGCAGAGATGATTATCGTTCAAGTTGTTTAGAGCCAAAGATACAATATTATCAACATGTGCCTTGTAAAGCTCAAATGTACTGCCGGGTGGCGCGTACGACGCCAAAAGATAGAGAGAGCCTTGCGTAGTAGACCCATTTATACAGATGCAAATCTGATCAAGCAAAGAGTCCCCATTATTAAGTGGGACTACACTGAAAGAAAAAGACTGGTAAAATCAACCGAAATATGGGTCAATTCAATCGAAATTTCTGTTAATTTTTATCCATCGCAACAAGATGTTGAATCAACTGCGCACAAATCGTTGATTCGTAATTAACCGTTTTAGTAGTCAAATGAAACAAAAAAGTTGTAGCGACAGCTTTGTACGAAAGTAACTATGTTGCCATATACATAAATAAATAAATGTAAGGCGCGATAACCTCCGAAGAGATCTAAGGCCGAGCTTCTCTTCCAATTTGCGTCGTGTTCCTCTTGATTTTCCCTACAAATTGGCCGGAACGGACCTACATGTTTTATGCCGACTCCGAACGGCATCTGCAAGGCAGATGAGTTTTCACTGAGAGCTTTTCATGGCAGAATTACACTCGGAGCGCTTGCCAAACACTGCCGAGGGGCGACCCCGCTTAGAGACCCCGCTTAGAGAAATTTTCTTCTAATTGAAAAACCTTATTTCTAAAATTTTGATGTCGCTTTGCCCGAGGTGCGAACCCAGGACATATGGTGTGGTAGGCGGAGCACGCTACCATCACACCACATTTGCCATATACATGCATACGTAAATATGTGAATACATAAATACGCATGCTTTCTACATATCCATAAATATGTACACACTTACTAAGCGAACTTCAATTGGGCTTACATCAAATATGCTGGTACACATTAAACATTATACACTTTATTATTTTGTTTTATTAAACGCACTTTCACCAAATTTTAATTTTATAATTTATTTAATTTATAGTTTTGAACTTCGCTTTTCAAATAGAAATGAAAATAGTAGTCACAAAACTGATTCTCAATTCTTTCAGTTGCAACTCGGCTCATTCTCAATTTCATTCTCTCGCATGTAGTTGCCACAGTTGATTGCTTCGAACAAAACTTGTAGTATAAATGTTTGACATAACAATTTAAATAAAGAACTTGTAAGTTATAGAAAAGTAAAGAATCAAATCGCTAGAAGGTAATTCACCACTGGAATAAGTTTACATGTAATTCGGCAAGTTTAACTTTCGTGACACTTTAAGTTGAAACGATTCCAAAACAACTCAAACTTTTATGTTGTCGGAAACATCAACATTAAAAAAGGATGTTTTTTATTATCTTATTAAATTCGTTCGCGTGAGTCAAAATTCGTAAAAACTTGAACAAAATATTACTAATTTTGGAAAAATCCTGTTCATTCAAACAAAACTTTTGCAACAAGAGGGCAAATTTTGCATTTCGCTTGGAGGAGAAGTTGCAAAATTGTACCTGATAAATAGGTGTCCCGGTAACTCATAACTTTTTTGCACATTAAATTCAAAAAAGGGTTTTCCGTTTTGTTTTGATAACTGAAAAACTAGTTTTTTTGTTGTTTTCCCATTTTGTGTGTTTTTTCGATTTGGTGGTTTTCTTATTTTGGTATTTTTTTTAAGAAGGGGCACCATCGTCATAAGTACAAAGTAGAGAGCGCAGTGTGCATAAATTCCTTTTGAAATTTGCTCATGTATTGACTGTTGATCGCTGTTGAAATGACCAGTGAGATCAGTTGTGTTAACAGAAAAATCAATTAGATTGATTAGGGATCTGTCAATTTTACAGAATTTTGATAATTAAGAGCGGCAATTTCTCTTCTGTTGAAATGACTAAACTAATTTGTTCGCTTGACAAATGGCAATTTTGAGAAATTTAAGTTATATTTTAATGAGGATTGGTTTATGAATAAAACTAAAATAGAAATTCCACTCGAGTGCCGGTGGCTACTCTCCCTCTGGAACAAATTTGCTCTTCCAATTTCTGGGAAAAGCTTTTCCCCTATACAATTAATAACAGATATCGAACAAGGTATACAGACAATAACAGAAGATAAAGATAAAGATATGGCCAGGTGCAAATTTGCCAACAGGGTTCATACCTACAAAAATAAACTAAAAAACAGTCCCAAAGAAAAGTTCATCTTACAAATATACGAAGAAACTAAACGATTTATAAAGAAGCAGAAGGATTCCATTGTAACCACAAATGCGGATAAAGGGAATAGGACAGTAATGATGTACAAATCCGACTATAAAAAAAATGAAAGACCTCTTGGACGATAAACACACATACAAAACAATTAGAACGAACCCTACCCAAACTTTGTTGAGGAAGAACAACAAAATCGTGAGTGACCTTTACCAAGCCCAAACCATAAATATAAAGCAAAAGCTATCCTTAGTATGCCCAGAGGCTACAGCTTCGAAACTTTATGGATTACCGAAGGTCCACAAAGAGAACATTCCGCTGCGGCCTATTTCGTCTTCGATAAATGCACCTTGCTCGAAACTATCAAAATACGTAGGAAGTATTCTTAAAAACGTTATCTCTGAAGAAGTTAATATAAAAAGTTCAATGCAACTTAAAGAAAGTATTAACAAGTAAGGAAGGCTAAGTTCGGGTTTAACCGAACATTACATACTCAGTTGAGAGCTGTGGAGACAAAGTAAGGGAAAATCACCATGTTGTAAAAAGAACCTAGGGTAGCACTGGAATTTGTTTGTATGACATGTGTATCAAATGGAAGGTATTAAAGAGTATTTTAAGAGGAAGTGGGCCATAGTTCTATAGATGGACGCCATTTAGGGATATCGCCATAAAGGTGGACCAGGCTTGACTCTAGAATTTGTTTGTACGATATGGGTATCAAATGAAATGTGTTAATGATAATTTTAAAAGGGAGTGGCCTAAGTTCCATAGGTGGACGCCTTTTCGAGATATCGCCATAAAGGTGGACCAGGGGTGACTCTAGAATTTATTTTGTACGATATGGGTATCAAATGAAAGGTATTAATGAGTATTTTAAAAGGGCGTGGGCCTAAGTTCTATAAACGGACGCCGTTTCGAGATATCGCCATAAAGATGGACCAGGTGTGACTCTAGAATTTGTTTGTACGATATGAGTATCAAATGAAAGGTGTTAATGAGTATTTTAAGAGGGATTGGGCCTTAGTTCTATATGTGGACGCCTTTTCGAGATATCGCCATAAAGGTGGACCAGGGGTGACTCTAGAATTTGTTTGTACTATATGGGTATCAAATTAAAGGTGTTAATGAGTATTTTGAAAGGGAGTGGGCCCTAGTTCTATAGGTGGATGCCTTTTCGGAATATCGTTATAAAAGTGGACCAGGGTTGACTCTAGAATGCGTTTGTACAATATGGTTATCAAACGAAAGGTGTTAATAAGTGTTTTAAAAGGGAGTGGGCCTTAGTTCTATAGGTGGACGCCTTTTCGAGATATCGCCATAAAGTGGACTAGGGGTGACTCTAGAATATGTTTGTACGATATGGGTATCACATGAAAGGTGTTAATGAGTATTATAAAAGGGCGTGGGCCTTAGTTCTATAGGTGGACGCCTTTTCGAAATATCGCCATAAAGGTGGACCAGGGGTGACTCTAGAATTTGTTTGTACGATATGGGTATCAAATGAAAGGTGTTAATGAGTTAGTTCTAGTTCTATAGGTGGACGCCTTTTCGAAAGGTGTTAATGACTATTTTAAAAAAGGTGTGGGCCTTAGTTCTATATGTGGACGCCTTTTCGAGATAGAGCCATAAACGTGGACCAGGGGTGACTCTAGAATGTGTTTGTACGATATGGGTATCAAATAAAGGTATTAATGAGGGTTTTAAAAGGGAGTGGCCCTTAGTTGTATATGTGAAGGCGTTTTCGAGATATCGACCAAAATGTGGACCAGGGTGATCCAGAACATCATCTCTCGGGTACCGCTAATTTATTTATATGTGTAATACCACGAACAGTATTCCTTCCAAGATTCCAAGGGCTTTTGATTTCGCCCTGCAAAACTTTTCATTTTCTTCTACTTAATATGGTAGGTGTCACACCCATTTTACCAAGTTTTTTTCTAAAGTTATATTTTGCGTCAATATACCAATACAATTACCATGTTTCATCCCCTTTTTCGTATTTGGAAATTTTCTTTTATTTTTGTATTTTGTTGCACCATATCATTACTGGAGTTGAATGTTGACATAATTTACTTATATAATGTAAAGATATTAACTCTTCTTTTAAAATTTGAATTTAAAAAAATTTTTTTTAAAAGTGGGCGTGGTCGTTCTCCGATTTTGCTAATTTTTATTAACCAGACTTATAGTAAGTGGCGGCCACCGTGGTGTGATGGTAGCGTGCTCCGCCTATCACACCGTATGCCCTGGGTTCAGCTCCCGGGCAAAGCAACATCAAAATTTTAGAAATAAGATTTTTCAATTAGAAGAAATTTTTTCTAAGCGGGGTCGCCCCTCGGCAGTGTCTGGCAAGCGCTCCGATTGTATTTCTGCCATGAAAAGCTGTCAGTGAAAACTCATCTGCCTTGCAGATGCCGTTCGGAGTCGGCATAAAACATGTAGGTCCCGTCCGGCCAATTTGTAGGGAAAAATCAAGAGGAGCACGACGCAAATTGGAAGAGAAGCTCGGCCATAGATCTCTTCGGAGGTTATCGCGCCTTACATTTATTTATTTTTTTATAGTAATAAGAGTAACGTTTCTGCCAAATTTCATCATGATATCTGCAACGACTACCAAATTACAGCTTGCAAACTTCTAAATTACCTTCTTTTAAAAGTGGGCGGTGCCACGCCCATTGTCCAAAATTTTACTAGTTTTCTATTCTGCGTCATAAGTTCAACTCACCTACCAAGTTTTATCGCTTAATACATATTTGGTAATGAATTATCGCACTTTTTCGATTTTTCGAAATTTTTGATATCAAAAAAGTGGGCGTGGTTATTGTCCGATATCGTTCATTTTAAATAGCGATCTGAGTGCCCAGGAACCTACATACCAAATTTCATCAAGATATCTCAAAATTTACTAAAGTTATCGTGTTAACGGACAGACGGATAGACGAACGGATGGGCGGACGGACGGACATGGCTCAATCGAATTTTTTTCGATACTGATGATTTTGATATATGGAAGTCTATATCTATCTCGATTCCTTTATACCTGTACAACCAACCGTTATCCAATCAAAGTTAATATACTCTGTGAGCTCTGCTCAACTGAGTATAAAAATATAACCATTGACGACGATGAAATCCGAATATCTCTAGACGTTGTATACTTGTTCTAGAGTTCTGTTTGAGAGAGAACAATTACTTTGTATACGATCGAACTTATTACCAACAAGCATGGGCAATCCTTTATCGAAAACTAAAGCTGACATTGTCTTAGAAAAGATTATTGACGACAGCATCTCCGAGCTGAGACTTAAAGATATTAATATCAAATACATAACCAAATATGTAGATGATATGTTCGCCATAGGCTAAAGACGTGGAAGAAATCCTCAAGACATTCAATGGACAACATACAAAATACAATTCACCCTTGAAAAAGAAAAAGCGAACAAATTAGCATTCCTCGATGTAGAGATTCACAATATTGACAATAAGGTAAAAACTAATTGGTACAAGAAAGCCGCGGCATCATCCAGGATGATACATTGGATGGTATCCAAATAGCATAATAGATACACTAACAACGACAGCAAGAAGTAAAACCAACCGAAAAAATGACAATGCACAAATAAACGAAAACAACAAGAAAACATATATTGGCTTTGCCTATATTCCAAAACTTACGGACAACAACACATTAACTAAAATTATAAAAAAACAGCAACTTTAGCTATGCACACAAACCACATCACACAATACACGGCATATATATAAGAACAAAAAACAAAATACCAAAAGAAGAACTATACAACGTAATGTATGAAATCCAGTGCAATGGCAAAGAAAGTGCAACAAAGTTTACATCGGCACAACAAAAAGATCATTAGGCATGCGAATATACGAACATAAACATGATGCGAAAGAAGAACAAAAGCTCGAAGGCTCTCGCGCAGCACTTAACAGAAAACAAACACACAGCAGACTTTGGCAATACTAAAGTATTAGATGTGGAGAATAAAACGAGAAGAAGGATGACTTTAGAAGGCCTGCGAATACAACAACAAATACATAAAGCTATCAACTTTAAAGAGGACGTCGATAATATAAACTGCGCGTATTCGGCTTCGATCACATACAATGCGTGATGGTGACGGTAGAGGACGTGCAATATGCTCAATGTTTGAAAATGTATCTGTGTATTTATGTTTGCTATGTACATACTTATATGTTGTGGTAAAAATATTATTATTCGAATTTTAAATGTTAAATGTCGTAAGTGTTACATGTCTCAAGTCAATGAATATTGGTTGTAATTTATTGTTTTCATATTTAGAAATAAATTCCTGATGAAGATGCGAATAAGCGTCGAAACGCGTAGGACCGTTATAGAACACAAATTGAAAATCAAACCGGATATACAAAAATTCACAGCCATATCTGTCAAGTTGCTTGACAAGGTCTTGCTTGAAAAAGAACCCCGCGACAAGCATGGTAATATCTATCATGATCCCTATTCCTTAATAGATATTGACGGCGTTAACGTCACGATAATTGATGACAAAACGAAAAAGGAAAAAATAGTTCATAAAAATAGAATACGGAAAATGAATTAAACCAAATTTAAATTAATAAAATTTAATTTCTATAGTTAATTTAGAAATAAAGTTTTTCTTCAATTTTATACAAAACATGTCAAATTTTTTCAAACAAATTTAAGTCCTAATGGTACCTAAGAACTTTATTCTTACATTAGATTTAAAACATATCAACTTTAAGAAAAAAATGAAAATTATGTTAAATAAATTTATGTCCTACTGTAGAATTAGACTTTAGAATTCAATTCTTGAATTAGATTTAAAACATTCAAAAAAAACTTTAAAAAGACTGTTAATTTTTATAATAAAAATTACATCACTTTTGGTGAAGAAGAATTTGGCCAATTCTTCTTTTCCAAAGGGGGATGACTTAAGGTAACCCTTATGTTAAAGTGTTGCTTGATTGTAAAAGTCAATCAGGGCTTATGAAACACAGCTTGAAATCACAGTGAGGGTGAGCTTAACAACTGTCAGAAGAAATGACACCAGAGTATTTTCGCGCATTGAAGAGACCGGTCGTAAATCATCATATCGTGTACAAATTAAATTAATATAGTATAATTTTGTCTGCTCCTCTTTTTTTGTAATATATTAAAAGTTTAATAAATAAATACACAGTGTGTATATTTTAACTAAACGGTCTATAAACAATTTATTTCCACGATAGAATAACGTGCGTGGGTGTAAGCTAGTGCAAGTAATTGCACAATTTTCAACAGAAGACATCATCCAGCAAACACATGGCGACCACCTTGGGCAAACCAACAATGGTTATCTTACAGCGCAATTAATTAATTTTTCACAGTAAATGCAAGCAATTAAACAAACAGAATCGGTTGCGGGAATTTATCGGCATTAAAAACGACGACGGCCGATAACAATTCGGCGATCGGATGAAATGTGCACATGCTCATCTAAATACATGTGTTTATTTTTATCGTAGGATTGCGACCGGCTGTGTCAGCGTACCGTTAGGGCTGCAAGCAAGTTATAAAAATTGTGCAATTTTCACATTACACTGAAATATTTATCAAATATTGCATTTGTTCCAGAAAAAATGTTAATTGATGTATTCAGATTGATATACGAAATGAAATTTTATTGGGATATCGAAGAAAAGGAATATAATTTCGAAATAAACTTATTGAGTTATTTCAAAGTAACATATATTCAATTGGCTCTTCCTTAAACACAGCAACGTCGAATAAGGGATATGTATAATATCACCAATTTCGGTGAAGCTGGAACAAATAATTCTATCAACGGGTGGCACAACTCCATTTGAAGTGCGTGTCTTAACATATTTAATTTCATAAATAAAATAAAAAAGAAACAGGTAATAACAAATACAGAACTGCATCAATTTTCAGCTGGAGGCGAACCATATCGAAAACGCAAGAAAAAATATAAGTATTTCGATTAGATCTTTGTTTAATATTGCAAATCCATTCGAAAAAGATAAGCGCGAAAACGACTTAATTAATTACATGCTCGACATTGCACACAATTTAAAATTCTCTACAAATAAATAAACGTTTCTGAGTTTTGAGAAAAATTAATTTTTTTCCGCCGTCTGATTGCTCTCTGAATTTTGGCTAAATTCTGAAATTTGACTTCTGAATTTTGACCTCTGAATTTTGCCTTTCTGAAAAGAGGCTTCTGAATATTGTTGCCTGACAAAATGGGTTTCTGGATTTTTTTCTTCTGAATTTATGGGGGCATCTCATAACAGACCTCTGATTTAAGAGGCCGCGCCTCCCAGGGGCATAAGGAGTAAACTCCGAAAGCGCTATGAAAAAAATGCGTCACCTAAGAAATCGGGGTTTTGAACACAATGAGCATAAACAAGCCGCCAGCCTCATCTACAATAATAATTGAATAAATATAAAACGCTATAACCTCCGAAGAGATTGTACGATCTTCTATCCCAATTTTCATAGTGCTGCTTTTATTTTTTTCCTAAAAAATTACACGACGGGACCTACATGTTTTATGCCGACTCCGAACGGCATCTCCAAGGCAGATGAGTCTTCACTGAGAAGCTTTTCATGGCAGAAATACATTCGGTGTGCTGGCAGAATCACTGCCGAAGGGGAATCGGCTTAGATTTGAAAAATCTTGTTTCTAAATTTTGATGTTGCGTTGCTTGGGCTTAGACCCCAGATCTTCGGTGTGGTAGGTTCAACTGGCCGGTCAAGAGGTCAGTAGGAGGAGCACGCTACCACCACACCATGGTGGCCTCATCCACAGAGAGTCGCCCAATTCCAATTCCGGTAAATGCCTGGCAAACCCCGTTCTCAGAGATCAGTACCCAAAACTCGCAGTTGGGGAAAACAGACTGCCCAGGGACTCTCACTATTAAAATAAATCTGTCTGGTGAAGTCGGTATTTTATATTCCACATGTGAGGAAATTGAGATGACAGAGGTTGAGGAAGTGGGAGTTGAAGGGGGTGGGATTGGAGGTGGGAGAAAGATATAAGGGATGGACCAGAATGAAACGAATAAAAAGGAGATGCAAAATTTTTAAGTACTTTCTTTTTATATATGGACCAAAAGAACAAAGACGTAATATTGTTGAACTATGATATTAAAATTTTAACATAACCACTGGAAACATTTTTATGACGAATATAAAGTATGTATATATAGTTTTTGAATCTTTTGTTAAATTTTCACAATTCCTGGACCACCTAGCAGAATTTTTTCACTCATGTGGCTTCGTCATCGTCTAGCTATGCAGGAAGTTACTCTAATAGCGGTAGCAAGGGTCCACATGTTGTAAATGGACTACACTGAACCAAAAAAGTGCATGGTTACTAAGAAAAAGGGTGTATATTTTAAGAAATGCTCATTGAAAACCTCTCCAAAAACAGTATTCATAGAATTTAAGGATATAAATACATTAAGATATTCATGAAATTTATTTTTAAGAATATTTCTTAAATTTCAAGGAAAAGTTCTTATTTTCTAAGAAATTGCATTTCATAAAAATTATGTAATTCTTCCCTAAATTTAAAGAAAATAAATTTTAAATTTTAAGAAAATATTCATGCAATAAAAGAACTCATTCTTAGAATGCATTAATTCGTTCTTAAATTGTGTGATATTATTATTATGATTTAAGAAACATTCCTTAAATTTTAAGAAAATATTCATACAATATAAGAACTCATTCTTAGAATGCAAGAATTCGTTCTTAAATTGTATGATGTTATTCTTATGATTAAGAAACATTACTTAAATTTTAAGAAAATATTCATACAATATAATAACTCATTCTTAGAATGCGTGAATTCGTTAAATTGTATGATCTTATTCTTATGATTTAAAAAACATTCCTTAAATTTAAGAAAATATTCATACAATATAGGAAATCATTCTTAGAATGCATGAATTCGTTCCTAAATTGTATGATGTTATTCTTATGATCTAAGAAACATTCCTTAAATTTTAAGAAAATATTCATAGATTATAAGAATCCATTCTTTAAATGTATGTAACTACTTTTACCTTATATGAACACGTTCAAATTAAGTATTAAAACATTATTTGAATTAAATAAATATATGGCATATTGTTTAAAATTCATGAAAGTTTTAATGCATTAACAAAAATCAATATTTGTATGTAGTTTTTGAAATAGTTAATATATAACTCATTTAACAAAGGATAATGTTTATATGTAATTAGGAACATTTCGTATTGAAAATACTTTTAGTTTGAAACTCAAATACTTTGATTAAATTGATACATATACTTTCATTAACAAAAGGTAATATTTATATGTAATTAGGTACAAATGTATTCCATCAGTTTCGAGCACCAATATTTGGTCAATTAATGTTTTTAGGCATAAACTGTTTCCGTGTTTTTTTAAATCTTCAGCTCTTACAACTACCGCTAGAAATATGCTACCTAAATTAGTTTCGTCAAGAGGAGAGCACGGAAATGAATAGTAAAGGTTTGAAACAGAATGTTTTGAAGCATGGGATCCTAAAGGGTTATTTACTTCTATGTCATCAATGTACAAAAAGTATGGTATTAAAATTTTATTTGGGTATAGGTAAATTTTTTTCTGCCATAAAGGCAATGTTAGCCAAAATTTTCGATATAAGGCATCGCAACCATTTTGGATTGTTTTTCCAAATTTCAATTCTCCTTTATTTAAGGTGAAAATGTTTGTTTCATGTATAAAACTCTTCTGCAAATCATCAACAATAACTTTTCCCTTCAAATTTTGAAATAGCTTGTATTCGGATTTGAATGGCTCTAATAAGTTTGTACATTTTTACACAAAAGCCAAAAACTCTCTTTTAGCTTCTAAATTAGCTTTCAGTTTTTCATTTATAATTTGTTTAAGTACTTCTAAAATGGGATTGAATAATGGAGTTTGCAACGAATTTTTAATGTCACACACATCTTTTCTGGAAAAATTGGCTTTCGAATGAAGATAAAGTATAAACTTTAAAGCGTTTTCGTCTAAATTAATAGATTCTCTTGGTTCTTGGGGAGCACCAGAAGCGTTTTCGTCTAAATTAATAGATTATGTTGGTTCTTGGGGAGCACCAGGAGCGAAAGTAAATTTATTTATAGAATTAGACGAGAAAAAATTAGTCCCATGGCGTTCTGAAGCTGTTTCAGGTTATAGTGGTGGCTCCTTTATTGAATATGGCATATTTGTCGCATGTCCTTCTGGTATTGATGTAGATGAAGTTGCCTCCGTATGACTTTTTGTTGGTTCCGATAAAGTTGAAGTCTTTATTCGTTTTCCAATGTATCTTTTGATGTGACGTTTGTAGGAATAAGAACGCCTAAAGGGGTGACGACAATAAGCACAACGATATTCAACGAATTCTTAGAGTTTATGCATTTTTTTCAAGTGAAACATCAAAGTTTCAGTAACGAAAAGTTTTCTGCACATAAAAAACACTTAACTATTGTACGGAGCTCTCACAAATTAATTTTTCAAAAGTAAATTCAGTGTTTCTTAGGAGATATTCTCGCGTCACTTGCATAAGTGCAAATAAATTATGTATTGTCAACCGATCTGGCATCGCCCTCTGACCGGCAATGCGAAGAAGAAGAAGATATGCATGAAATATGAAAATGGTTTTCTATGTAATAGAACAGTCTATAACATGTGCTTGAAACGTGCGATTGTCCGTAAATTAAACGGTATTGAAACTAACATTTTTTTATATTTTATTTATTTGGAATATATTTCTTTTGACTCGGTAGGTCCTGACAATAGTCGAGAAGCGGTATGAATACCAACGCCAATGTTAAATTCAGTGATTGGAAAATGGACAAATTACGCGAAAAACTACGTGAATTGGATTTGCCATGCAACGGCAAAAAAGCGCAACTCGTAGAAAGATTGCTCGAACATTTCGCGGAAGAACCCTACGCTAGCGCCGTGAACGAAAGCCTGCAAAACGTTGCAGCACAATTCGGTACAGCAGCCGCGAATGCTACTGTGTGTAGTGAAGCAAGTGTTCCTCTTTGCCAATCTTCGCCATTTGCTCCAACGACGATGCATGGTGCTGCCGTCATGGCACCAGTGCAGTGGGAGGCAGAGCGACGTGTACATTGGGGCGCAAATATTGACGATATGCTACCGACGCATAATGGTACTTCGATAGTGCGCCCAGAAATACCGATGCAAAGTGACATGCTAAGACGCGCTCAATCGGCTGACACAATTGGTCGTCAGTATTGGGGTGCTCCTTCCACGAATTTGAAAACGACGCAATTTAGCAGCGCAGTCAGCAGCGCATACGTTTCTCTGCCTGACGATTGCTGGCAGAGCAACATGCAGCCGAGAGCTACTGTTGCTAGCCATTATTTCAATTTCAACGAACGCACACATAAATATGCTGTGTCCAGCAAGCAGTGTGAGTGTACATCAGCAGTGGCTGATGGAACAAGTAATTGTAGTTACATACATGGGCATGCTAAAAATTCAATAAGGGTTGGTGGTACAACAAACAGCGAGTATATAGTGCCACCGGCAAGTGAAGGAAGTGCTTTTCATAATATACATACACATACGGGCAACGCGGCGCCGTATATGTCGCATTTTGAAACAAATAATTATAATCGTGGTAATGCTAAGCCGAATATGTATGCTAATAACGAGCAGAGGTTTAATGAAAGACCATATTATATATTATTATTATATATATAGAAAACAATAACGTCGCTTTAGTTTGTGAAACGTATCGAACAATTGCGAAGTGCCTACGGTTGGGACGATAAGATTTTATTATATGCAGTGCAAACAAAATTAGAAGGTGTGGAAAAATTATGGATTGATTCGGGTCGCGAAATATTTATAAATTGGCAACACTTTGTTAACGAATTTTTCAAAGAATTTCCGTCAATAATTCCAGCTGATGTTCATATGGAGCTGATGAACATGCGTAGGGCGTACAACGAAAGTGCAGAAACATTATACTACAAATGTATTGCGGTCGGACGTCGTGGTATATTGACGACAAATCGTTGGTTAAATATATAATAAACGGTGTTAATGACACAGATATGAAAAAAGGTATTTCGAGTAAGAGATATACTACGTGTAACGAATTATTAACCGCGATTGTAAACTATAGCGCGTATAAAAAAACGAAAGTTGTTGCGAACACAAAAAACTCCCCGTCGGTGTAGTCGAAGGCGAAGAAAAGTGAAAAACAAAACAAAACAATAATTTGCTACAATTGTCTTAAGCCTGGACATTTGTAGCGTGAATTTCCAGAGCCGCAGAAACGAAAATCTGAGGATAATGATAAAAACAAAAGTCATGTAAAAGTTACTTGCAATGCAAACGAAAGCATTGAAGACGGTTTTACGATTAAGAAAATAAAAGTGAACAGGTACAATGCAAGTGCATTTGTTGATACTGGAAGCAAGCGTACACTGATAAAAAATCATTGGCAAACAAAATCGGAAATAATAAAGAGTGCTGTGTGATACTCAAAGGTTTTGCTGGTGGTCAGTATCAATGTACTGCGAAGTTAGAAGCAGTTTTGAAAATAGACGGAAGCGATTGCACAAGTGAAATGCTAATCGTTGACGATAATATGATCATTGATATATTTGTGTTGAGTTCTAACGAAAACAAATTTGTGATCCAAGGTACAAATCTGTGGTTGATTAAAAAGAACAAGAACAGTGTTATGAAAATAACAGACGGTGAATTCGGTAACTTAAACGAACTGTTGAAAAAATTCGAAAACTGTTTTGCGGAAAAGAAAACTGTGGGGAAAACCAATTTGGCGAAAATCTAGATTGTACTATCGTCGGATGTGCCGATATGAAACCATATCGAATTCCATTAGCGCGAAGACCGGTTGTGAAAGAAATAATAAATGATTTATTACGGTGCGAAATTATTAGACCGTCCAATTCTTCGTGCGCGTCACCTATCGACAATTGAATCATATTACAGTGAAGCAACCGTTCCCAATGCCTGTAATTGATGAATTATTTGCTCAACTATCGGGTAATAAGTACTTTACGAATTTAGATTTTAATATGGGATATCATCAAATAGAGGTGGATGAAGACTGGCGACGGTATACTGCATTCGTGACGACAGAAGGGATTATGAATACAACCGTATTCCATTTGGGCTAGTGAATGCCCCGGCTGTATTCCAAGAGGCCATGAATAAATTGATTAAACAGTGCGCGGAAAGCAACATAATCGCGTATTTGGATGACGTTATCATCCCGAGCCACTCTGTCGATGAGGCTGTTCGAAAACCAGAAGACTTTTTACGTGTCGTGAAATCGAACGGGCTAACATTGCGATTAGATAAATGTAATTTTCTTAGTGAAGAAATAAATTTCCTGGGACGATTTCTCGGTTTGACAGGGTTCTTCCGGAAATTTGTTGAAAATTATTCGTTGATCGCGCGGCCGTTAACTAAACTTACGACAAAAGCTGCTGCTTTGGGGTGATTGCCTACAGTCAGAATTCACTACGTTGATAGATAAGCTTTGTGCTGAACCAGTGTTAGTGCTATATGACTTTAAAGCACAGCATCAAGTCCACACCGACGCTAGTAGGGTGGGCATTGCGGCAGTCCTTCTGCAGGCGGAAGCTGAAGGTGGCGAATGGAAAGCGGTAATGTATTATAGCCGACATTGCACCCCGTCTGAATCAAACTACCACAGCTGCGAACTGGAAGTGCTGGCGGTAGTCGAGGCCCTACAACGTTTTCGTATTTACTTAGTAGGTAAGTTGTTTAAAATTATAACAGATTGTTCTGCTGTTTCTGCGTTGAAGGCAAAAACACCAGTCATACCACGTATTGCTAGGTGGCTGGTACGATCAATAGAGTATAACTACGAAATAATTCATCGAGCTGGGTCACGTATGACTCATGTTGACGCGCTAAGTCGAGCGCCGACTGATCTGAACCGATAATGCAGGTTGAAGTTTTAGATGATGACTGGCTGTTGACCATGCAGTGTCACGGTTTGAGAGGTGTGACAGAGTCACCACAGTCAAAACACTACAGAAAGAATCTAAGTTGCATAAAAATCGATTGTACCGACGATGTGGCATAAATTACAAAGGCGTACGCTGGCGAGTAGTTCGACATTGTCACGACGAGTTAGGTCATTTTGGGGTGGAAAAGACGATGGAAAGGTTCTCCAGAATTTTTTGGTTCCCTCGTATAAGAAAATATGTCAAAGACTACATATCTTCATGTATTGATTGCCGCTACAACAAAGTAAAGTGGGCAAACCTGAGGGGGTGCTCTACATTGAACCAACCGAACCGGTTCCGTTTCGACTTTGCACTTGGATCATTTGGGTCCGTTTATAAAGTAAGAAAAGGTATACGAATATCCTCGCCGTCATGGATGGTTCAAGAAATACTCGATCATGAACCTGTTCGAAATACAAAGACTCTGCCTGTATCGCAGACGTTAAACAAAGTATCCAGTTTTTTCTGGTTGCATGCACGACTTGTCACTGACCGTGGAACCGCACTTACCTCTAAGCATTCAGTCAATATTGCGAGATAATGTGTATACAGCATATAAAAACTGCCGTACGTACCCACGCTCTAATGTCAGGTGGAGCGTGCAAACAGCTCATACTAAACTATTTACGACTTCGACATCGAATCCCAAGGATTGGGGTGAGCAATACGTAAGCTACAGTGGTGTGTTAACACACAGAAAAGCGCGACGACGAACTTCACACCCAACGAATGTGTATTTGACTTGAAACTGAATGATATCACGCGTAATAAACTAACTGCCGGTATGTCGAGGCCGACAACGAGATATCCATCAGTGAGAAAGGAAATATGGCGCTGTATGTCTATACAAGCACATCGAACTAGTAGAAAGAGCGTTTTCGACAGTAAACATAAAGCGCCAACCAATTACAGAGTCGATGACCTGGTTCTAGTACGCAAACGAACCTGCTGCAACTGGGGAATCCCAAAAACTTGAACCGAAGTTCCGAGGACCCATACGTTATTTCAAAAGTCTTTGGAAACATCGATATCTACTTCGTGATCTTTGATGGTATACAGGTGAGTCAGAAAAAGTTCACCTCCGAATATTCGTCCTGACAAACTTAAACTTGGTGTACCCTCCCTCCTGAACTTGATGGGTACGAAGACGACGACGAAGATGAATCTACGAACATCGGGACGATGTCATTGTCAGGAGGAGCCGAGCTGTCAACCGATACTTCCCGAGATGGCCCGGTATCGGGAAGGCTCCGTTCGAATACAGCCGAATTTATCCCCTGGCTGCAAATCGTCCAATAGGCACGGTCCGCATAACACCCTGGATTAGGGGGTTGGCAGTTCTTGGTCACCGACATCCCGCCGCCCTCCTATGAGGCGAAACGGCGTAGATGTCAGTCCTAAACAGCTCCGCCTCATAGTCGGGCGCTATGGAGTTCGGCTAAGCCCTCACACCAACGACAAGGTGCTACCCTAGTGAGGGCAACAAACATGTCGGTTCTATGAAAATTTTAAATAAAGGTTACAAAGTTATCTGTAATTATAAAATCATACAGGGGTAAAAGTGAAACATATAAACGTGATAGCACCATGATTTATTAGAAGACGAGGCGTTGTTATCAGTTAACAGCGCCATGGGACGACATTGCGATGTAGTTTGGCGCTAATACCACAAATGGCGCTAATGTTATTGCGCTAGCATCACAAAAAAATTTTTATCACCCGAGCTTTATGAGAGAAGCCGACTCTTGCTGAAGTATCAGAAGATGCTATCTAATAGGTTAATGCCTAAATGTAAATTGTGAAGAGAAGAGCGTGAAATAGATCCATACCCAAATTCACACATACCAAAAACTCAGAATCGACATGTATCGAAACTTTCTCATCGAAATCTTAACTAAAATGTATGTACGTATGTATGTACATAAGTTGTTGGCATTTTTGAAGAGTCAAAAAATTTTGATATTTTTAAAACTTATTTACTTATTTTATAACATGTAGGAACAACTTTTGTAAAAAAAATTTGCAAAAATGAATACGAATTTTGAGACCAGAGCTTGTTTTTCTAAGCGGGGTCGCCCCTCGGCAGTGACTTTGCAAGTACTCCGAGTGTATTTGCAATGCAAATTCACCTGCCTTGCAGATGTCATTCGGAGTCGGCGTAAAACATATAGGACCCGTTCCGTCAATTTGTAGGAAAAATTAAAAGGAGCACGACGCAAATTCGAAGAGAAGCTCGGCCTAAAAATTTGGGTACACCAAAAGATTTTCACACCGAAAAATGACCCCACAATTCTCCAAAAGCGGTGGTTTGATCCTTAACATTTTGCACAGAACACCTTCCTGTATTGGCGGTCTTGGCGCGTTTTTTGAATAATGGCGCTGGGTGGGTCTAGCACGGGTTTGGAATCAAATCAAATACCTTTCTTCACCATTTTTTCTCTGTGTACAACAGAATAATCAAAATTACAACAACCACATGACAATTTTCAAAGTCATGACTAGCGTTGCCAAATGTCCCGTATTGGCCGGGACATCCCGTATTTTTCACAAATTTTGAAGTGTCCCGCCGGGAAATGCCCGGATTTTTCACAATATCAACATTAATAAATTATAATCTGATACGAAACGTGGCCATATTTGCGGCTTCGATTGTATTCCGCTCATTAGCATATTGCTTGCAACTCTGTAAAGAAAAAAATTCATCCCTACTGTCGTTCTGAATATTGCCAATGTTTGACATTTCGCACACCCAAATATACATTTGGCATTGGGATGTGTTATGTTTTAAAATAACGTTTGAAAAATGAATCAATAAAATATTGAATTCGCATTAAACACAGTAAACGTGTTAATTGTTAGCCTGTTTCATAAAAATATTTGTTATAAATAAATGACTTAGTTATCAAAAGTGGTATCAAAAAACGAGTCTCGATCTCCGTGTTTAGAATCCGAAAGCGAAATTTAAATTTTTTATTTCTATCAAAAGATATAAGCAAAAAATCGGCTAAAATTTTCATGTGGTTGTTTTTTATTTGTATATTTCGGACCCTCGGGGTCATTTTACGGTTTTTTGCAAATAACTTTCGACAGAAATAAAATTGTTTTTTCGAGACGCATCTTTTAATACTACGTTTGACCATTTTTTCTGGACTTGACAAAATTTAGGAAATTCTAAATAGAAATTTTAGTAAATTTTAGAATTTTTTGTAAAACCTTTTTGAGATTGGGTTGCATAGTTTCAGTTACAAATTTCAGGGAAATTTTTTTTTCTTTTTTATTCTCGCTAAAAGTCAAACACGGCTAGACCGATTCCGATATTTATAAAAAAAAATGGAAAAAGGGCGGGGCCGCAATATAAATTAAATCTTGCCAAAAATCCAAGTTTGGCTGTAACTAGTGATATTTGAGTATTTTGACTATATATGTTAAGAGAAAAAGAGGAAATGGTAATGGGAACGTGAATGGGAGTGAGAGTGGTGGAATGACAAGAATAAGACGAAAAAATGAAGATTAGATAGAAGAGAATGGTATAAAGAATGAAGAGGGGGAAGCGAGGCTCAAGCAAACCTCAGGCAGGACAAAGTCTTCTAGGTATTTTAGTAGAAAAAAAGAGTTGAAGAAATTTGATTAAAAAAATTTTCGATTGTCGTAGTTGGGGCATAATTTCGTGTATAACATATAATAAATAATATAAAATAAATCGGCCTATATGGACACTTTTTGTTTGATGAAAAACATCATCAATATACATACATAC